>OMNM01013177.1:3475-13708 GCA_900302745.1 Parablennius parvicornis | reverse complement strand
CCCCCCCCCCGCCATGATGAGCGAGCCAGCAGCGAGCCAGCTGATGATGTGGCTGCATCATTACCCACACCCCAAGAGGCGAGAGGCAGGAAACTCTTTACCTTAGGCCTTGCTACTTGTACCCCCCGCCACACAATTCAATTAGATGAATGTTGTTTACGGGCAGTTCTGACCCATTGGAATGCCATTATTGCTCCCTCTGTTGGATCTAGTATTAGCCGCCCTTCAGTGAAGCCAGTCCTCCAAATGTCATGGAGCTTATGACTTCGGAGATGATTAACAAAGTTTAGAGATGCTCAGGACACAGTTCAGCGACTAGGCTTTTTAATGAGTGTGCTGGATGTTCGATCTTTAATGAGGACAGACTGTGGGAGCCCACAGAATGTTTTTTTTTTTTTTTTCCCCTGCAGTCTTTCTGAACAACCTCCCAGCAGCTGTGACGGACACTCGAGTTTAACCATAAATCTAAACCTCTTACCTGATCTCAGTTGTCAATATCCGATACGTGGTTTTCTATCTGAAAAGAAGAGCGTAGAGAAGAAGTTAACATCATACCCGTCATAGCACGCAGGTTGTATTTAATCTTTTCCAAAGGTCAGTGCTGATGTACGCCCAACGAGAGCAGTCGTGTCGACCTGCCGAACAGGCTTTATGGTACATTATCACAAATTCTGATCAATGTGACCTTCAGGAAGCGAATAAATCTCTCCGACCATGCCTCTGAATAATTATTTCTTCCATTAGTGAAGACACAAAGCTTTCATCAAGGATAGCATGGCCATGCTAATCGAGGATTAATCCGGCATAATAAAGAAAGCCTGGTCCGAACCATGGCCACATCGCACGGCTGAATCCAGATCAAACTGAGGATAATTACTTTGATAACATCACTTGTCTATGTTGAGCACAAAAACCCACAGAGCTGCTCTATGGCCTCTTTATATTAAAAAATAAATAATTAAAGACACAGGATTATGTTTGGACTGGTGTACAATATGAAGGTGTTTCAACAATCCCGGCATGCATAATTAAGCTGAAATATCATTTCACATTAATAGGACATATAAACACAACATTGCAAAGGATACATTCATAGGTTTTAGCTTAGATGCACCACTGCTATTTGTCTTTTGTAGTTAAAATTCAGCATATAAATAAAAACCCATTGTAAAACCCACATGCATTAATAGAGCCTTCTTTAGACAGCAGGCTGTTTTAGTTGTTGCTCTTTATTTCCCATTAATATCACTGGTGCGATAAATACGTGTGGGATACCTGGGATAAACTGGCAGATTGAATATAACAAACAAACTTGCGGTGTAAACATGTCACTAGAAAAACTAATGAAGCAAACTTCTTTGTTGAAATGAAAACAAAATTTCATAATTTATATGAACTTTTAAGTTTATATTTCATATAAAATTCCTTCATATCAAATAGTTTCATGACTAAGTTTTAGGATTAAGCTGTGACTCTAATCATTAATCTGTCTCTTTGTTGTAATATTAATATTTTAGATCATTTGTTTATTAGTATCTATGAAAGTAAATAACGTGCATATGTAGCACATTGTGAGTGATTTGGTATAGACTGGAGAATTGAATGAGCATTCTACATTATTCTACAGAGAAAGTCTGAATTTGATATAAAGAGTGTTTATAGAGGAATCAGACATGGAATCGTACCTGATTTGGTGCTTTCTACTTTATAGAAATACTCCTACTCCCTAGACGAGCGTGCATTGTTCTGTATTTGTATTTTTATTATTTTGTGTCTTCTTATTTCTGTTTTTCTTACTTCTGCTGAGGCTTTTGAAACTTGAGGCCAAGATAAAGATATTTATGGAAAAATCACGTTATAGGCCAGAAATGTCAAACAGTGCAGGTCTTAAAACAATTTTCCATTTTTTTTTTTTTTAAATAATTTTTTATTATACGAGAGATAAACCTGATAATTTTTAAATTTTCTAAACTGAGTATATAAATCTTCCTGGCTGATTGGCTTTAACTGGCTCCTTTTCTTCTGTGACCTTGTGAGAGAAAACCTCTGCGTCGCTCTACGTGCACCACTTTGCGGTTGGATCATGACCAGTCTGTGTCAAGTCTGTTCTTAAATACTCTCCTATGTGACGTGAGCCCACTGCTTTAATTATAGCCTGTAAGTGTGTGTGCGTGTGTGTGGGCCTGAGCAGAGCCGTGCTTCCACTGTTTGAGTCGGGGTCAAGAGGGAGAAACTGTCAGTCCAGGCGCCCTCACCATTCACTCATGTGAGGCCCTTGCTCTCTCAGATCTGCGGCCATGAATAATTCTGGGAAAATTAACTTTCAGAAGGCGAAGACAGTCTGCCCACTTGAGATCTCCCAAACTGTCCTGCTCTCTCTCTCTCTCTCTCTCTCCTTGTCAGCCCTGTCATCCGTTTCCCGTACCAGATGGTGGCTGCTCTCCTCGTCGTAGTCGTCCTCGCCTCCGTCGGTCATCTCTCCTGCCTCCACGTCCAGCGCCCCCTCGCCTGCCTCCTCCCCAGAGTTGTCCGCCGCCTCTGACACCGACTCCTCATGCAAGGAGTCGCAGTTGTCCTCGTACTTTCTTTGAGCCTCTGGCAGGAAAAAAACCCCCCAAAAAACGGGAGCACACGTAGGAAGAAGTCAAGAGTGTGATCACAGCCTGTGGTTTTATGCCTGTGTTTGCTTCTTGTGGCCAAAAATAAAAACAGCACACACATCGGTCACCACAACAAATAAGCAGGTGACATGTGCACACACTCTTTGTACGTCAGTCATTTTGCTAAATGAATTTTATTTTTTTTTATTGTTTTTCTACCACTGTATTCAACTAAATGAAACAAGCTCGCAACTCTGTGTGATTTGTCGAAAAGACTCAATACTCAGCGTAAAAGCTGTGTGATACATCATACTGCTTTAAAATATATACATATAGAAAATCAAATTTAATTAAAAATAAAAAAATATAAAATCAATACATTCAGGAGATACAATATATTGTTTACGTAATAAGTATTGAAATATTTAAAACTATTTAACAAGAATTACTACTTTTTGATAAAGATTCTCTATGAGCGAGGAGAACATGTGGATTTCTCACCCAAAAACAAAAGCAAAGCGTGGCTTAATGAAAACATTTAAGATTACATGAGCTTTTAAAAAAATTAAAAATACACCACAAATTGGCAAATGTGTTATTTTGTGCAACAAAACTTTATCTAAACTCTTTTAATGACGAATGACAAACTGTGTATCCCTATTTTAAGTTCATCACATGACTATGCAGGAGTTTGATAATCTCCACCTTTTAACGCTTTCATAACTAGTCTGCCTGCATTTACTTAGATTTTATGGATGTAGAACTGTCTAAAATAACTTCACCTTGTAATAGTTGGGCAGTTTTAAAATATACAGTTTTTGATGGCACATGTTATGATGGGTGATGTGGTGGTAAATCTCGTCCGTGACTGTCCAGTCATACTGAGGACGTCCTGGGCGCTCTCCGTTTTCTGGTTGCTTGAATCTTCTAACCATGAACAATGAAGAACTCATGACAAATTGCGTTGGGGGCAATAAGTAAAAGGTGTCCGTTGATACAGTATTTGCAGATTAATTGCACTTAATAGGCATTTGGATTCTGGTGTATTGATTTCCCATTAGGTTAAATTATTTTCCGCCCACAAATCACCAGTAACTACAAAAACCTATTGTTTTTTTTGGGGGGGGAAATTATCTGTCGTCACGTGTTGCCTGTGAATGCTCACATATTTGCTCAAGACAGTCACTGGGGTGTGACGAAGCCGAAACTCTTAATAAAATGGTCACTCTGGGGGACAGAGTGCTGTTAAGTTAATCACTTTAATTCCATCTGGACCTACATTAAGTTAAGTTTAAGCTGCATTAGTATTTTAAGGATTTGAATAACCATAAAAAAATAAATTAAAAAAAACCCATCAAAATATCACCACACTTAAATTTTCTAAATTATTTTAGAATGAGTGAGATATTTAACTCCCCCAAAAACAAAGAACAAAAATAGACTAAGTAGATATTTGTGTTTGGCTCCTGGTTTGCTTGGTGATGGACTAGTTAGCACTGTTGCCTCACGGCAAGGAAGTTGTGTGTGTGAATCCAGGCCTGGCCAACATATATGCAAAGTTGAAGGATGACTATAAATAGGCTGTATGTATGAAAGCAAGTGTGTGTTGTCGTCTTGTCTCTTGGTTTGCTGTTTAATGGACTGGCAGCCACTCCAGGGTGTACATGCAGTGCACTACACTGCCGTCACCCATAGTTAGCTGGGATTGACTCCACTATCCCGCAACCCTGAACATTATGAAGTGGCTTAGAAGATGAAGGGGTGAATGGATGGGGCATATACTCTACATAACATTGAGCAGCTTTGTTTTGAAATGGATCATCAAAAGCAGTTCTGGGAAAAAAAAACTAACAAAAAATAACTCTCTAATGAACGACAAAATCATTTGAGCTCAGGTAGAAAATTGTCATTTTTGCAGTTATGCAATTGGAGTCATTTGTTTCAATATGGAATGTTAATGAGAGTTGTGCTCCATAGCTGCATTCCTGAGGGCTAAAGAGAAATCATCAATCATTGTTTAATCTCCGACAGCAGCCTGAGTGAGGATAGATATATTAACTATAATCAACCCAGTTTTCTGCCTCAAAAAGGTCTCGCTCATTTATCACACACTTTTCACTGAAACCAAGAAAAATACCGCTCTGACATTTCTCCATGCCTTACCTGATGTTCCTAAAGCCTTACGGTTTAAAATCCCAGATGTGAAGAACCAAAAATAGTCGGGCAATAAAGATTTAGGAAAACTTTAAAACCTATGGATGATTTTTTTTTGTTTGTTTGTTGGAAATGGCCACCAGAAGCGTTTTTAATATTTGTTAGTTTCCATTCTCACCTTAAACAAAATCCCATAGCACTTCCCCTGGAAAACCGCAAGTTGCTGTGATTTACTCGGTAAACAACTGTCACGGAGGTAAAGATGCTCCAAGGTTAAAATGGAACAAGCTGTGAGGTTTGAATAAAAACATCACCGCAGGAGGAGAAAATGTTTACGACAGGCTTTTTGTCGTGAAGTCATGAATGACCTTCACAGGATGTGGCACACACACAGGCCGTTCTGTGGCGGAGGACATCTATAAAGACCTCTCACATACACCGAGTCAGCGTGGCGTTGACATCTGTCCGCCGTTATGACGAAGAGCTCCGCCGTTCTTATCTTAGACGGTGTCACTAAGACGTATGGCCAGGGTGCGCTCTTAATTTCCCTCCCTTAGTGGTTGGTGTCCCTTTCCCTTTCCGTTGCCGTCTGGGGGCAGATTCTCCCGTCGGCTTCTCACCTGATTCGGCTCTCTGCTGCTTCTCAATCTTCTCCAGGCGGCCCAGCAAAGAGTCAATCTTCATCTTGATCTGAGTGAGCTCTCGCTTGATAGTCTGAAGCTGGTCCGTCTTCACTGCTGGAGCACAGAAACACAGACGGAGATATCCTCAATTGTGGTGAAGCCTGGGCCGATTGGTTATTTCACAGAGGCACACGTTGCACGCTCTCATTTAATACACGTCGTTTGAGATCTCGCGCCATCGGTCCGATTTAGACTTTCCTCAGGGATGAGGATCACAGTTTGGCTAACTGAAAAGTTACCCGGCTAAAACTGAGGACCTGCTGCTTTCAATTTGGAGATTAACACACGGCTTACGCCCACCATGCTGTGCAGTGCTCAAGTTTGACTCACGAGTGCCAGTATCTGAACCAACTGCAGACTTTATATCTCTCAGCAGACTACTTACAAGCCAGTGACTGGGTCTGCTTGGTTGAGTATATATTGTAAGTTCGGTTGCAGTTATTGAGCATCCATCATTTCCCGCTGTTGTGACTTGACATTAAAAGCATTCAACTGGCAGCTTTTTTATCAGACACAGGAAATGGGACGCAGTATTTATCTGTGCTGCTACCAGATAAACCAAAGTAGCTCAGGCAGGATTAAGCTGAAACATTCAGTATTGAAACACACTCGTCGAAAGAAACACGGATTTAGGATTACAACTGATAACTGTCTTTTTTTGACCTAATAAAACAGCACAGACTTTTTTTCATGATTCCTAATTTCTTTTTGAGTTTAGGTTTTTTTATTTTGGGGGGGATGGTGTAACATTGCAAAATATTACTATATGAGACTTATAATTATATGAAACTCAAAGACGGATCTCAACATTTTGCTTTGCAAGTCAATTACTTGTACATTCAACAAGAAGATCACTTAAATGCAAAGATGTCAAAGCCAATTCACATCTCTCTTTATATTGAATGCTAAAGAAGTAAAGGGATGTATTCATCCAAACACTCAGACTGTCAAAGTACAAAAATACCATTTAGAAAAAAGACAAAAGCTTTAAAGCTGGTTGAAGAATGTGAATCAATTAATAAGCAAATAAGGTCGATGTGAGATACAGTTCTTTTAAATCGGAAAACATTCAAATTAATTATGGACGCAAAGGAAAGAGGCTGTATACAAACTAAACAGAAATATAAGAAAGAATACAAATGAAATCCAGATGACACATTTAATCATCTTTTAAAAACTGCAAATCACTTTAGATTGCCGTAAATGTCTTTTGAGTTTGACCCTGTCAAGTATTTAAAATACCTATAAATTTACGTCTTTCACATGACGGTAAACTAAATATTTTTGTCGATGCTTTTTCGTAGTTGTCTCGTGAAACCTAAACCAAAAATAACTCAAAACCGGCAAAAAATAATCAACAAGCAGCGTGGTTTTTATCAGTTTCAGTGCTATTATTTCATTTTTTTATGCACTCGTCTGATCATTACCTCACTAACATGAAAAACAAGGGGGGCACAATTTTCCCACCCACAGCGTCTGTTTACTGCCTCATGAATAATTGCTCTTCCGTTTCTGTTTAGCTTTGGGCTTTTGGCGTTCACTCTCAAAGGCATATCTGACGTTTGGGTAAATGTAGTGGAACTGGACCATGTCAGAGTTTGAGTCCTAACCTTGATACGCTATATGCAAATAACAGCTGCTGCTGTAAAAAAAGAAATATTTGTCAGAAGGACGTCGCCATTAATTCAGTTTGGGTCCGTCTCCTGGCTGCTGATCCGAGGGTGTACTCTCTAACAGCTTGAACTGAGCAGATTAAAGAATTTAGACCATAAAGTAATGAGATAATCTTATTCCTTAACCCTTGGCAGCTGAAATGTGTCATCTTTTGAGCACAAGTGGTGGTGGTAGTGGTGGTGGTGGGGAATGGGGGGTAAGAACAGATACCAGAAGTGAAGAAGAAAACATAAAATTCTCTTTGACACCTATCAGATTCTGTCAGGGCTGGAAAGAGGATGGGTGAGCGCGCAGTAAACAAACCCACGAGTTCTTGTAAATCTGCAGCTGGAAAATCAGAGGCATGCGACAGGCACAAAATCAAAACATTACTTGTCTGGTATCATGTCTATGGCTCTTTAAGTTACTTTCCTTTCATGTATATCTACACCCACACCACATCACAATGCAGAGCCCCTCCAATGGTTTCAGAGCCAGTTTTATTTTTTTTTATGATCAAAACTAATGAATAAAACATCAGCATTTAGGGAAGATTGCACTGTGTGATTAAAAAAAAAAAAAAAAAAAAAAAGATCCTTGACATATTACCTTGCGCAAGACAAGAATCCCCCCAAAAGGACGTTTTAATCTTTCACTTGAATTCACAGTGAAGAACAGCACAGCGGCTGCCCCAGGAGGATCTAATGCACATTGTATGATATTTGTCAATGCAGGACTTCTTTAACGCTCAGCAGGATGATTAATGTGGCCATGGAAATGTGAAAAAATGCTGCATATAATGCCATTCTGAAGGCAATACATACATAATGCGAGAAAGAAAGAAAAAAAAAAAAAACGAAAACACCCAAGCTACTCTCATGTTGTTTTGTAATACAGTCATCAACCATATGTCTACAGACGAGCTGAAAATCGACCTTTTCGGGCGGGGGGAACGAAGGTGGGGATGTGGGGAATATGCAATCATATCTTGATGGGAAACACACTGAAGAGTCTATCTCTTTCTCAGCATCACCTGTTTCCATTTGGACAAACCAACACACACACACGCACGCACGCACGCACGCACGCCAAAACACGCCAACACACGCCAACATTATCTGAGCGCGCTCTGGGCAGCTTACTCGTCGTCCTTTGATGATAAGAAAGTGTGGAACAGTTTCTAATTTATCGAGGGCCTCCAGGCCTTTTTCCTTTTGTGTTATCAGCCGCATAAGCTGCAGAGTGAAAACACACACACCCTAATCCAGCATCATTTCATCAACACGGCATCTTTTAGATAGCTCTGGTGAAAGGAAAAGAGTGGGGAGAAAGAAAAAAACAAAACATGCCATTGTTATTTAATAAGCATTTGGGTAGATTTTGGGAATGACTAATGGATCTAATTTTAGGACCACATTATGAAGCAGAGATACTTCATCTTAGGGATAGTTGGGATGTCTTCAATCACAGGTTTATAAAGATTAAGCTAGACAAAGAGTTTTAAGGACTGTTGAAGTTGATGTCGGTCAGAGTCAAGCAGCTGTTTAAACACCACAGGGATTTTTTTTTTTTTTTAAAACTTAAAAAAAACCCCATACATTTGATATTCTTATTTTAAATATCAATATAATTTTTATGTGTTCATTAGTGTATGGCATATATATCTTTCTGCAAACACATCTAAACATGGTGTGATTTCAGGCTGTATCACACCGTATAATAAAAAGGATTGAATGCGACGCGCTAAAGCAATTTCCTTGGATGGGTTGGAGGGGTCATTATATAAAGACTTAACAGCAAATCATTGCAACTTGCACCATCGACGTGGCTGGATATTTACACCAAATGCACATCTTGCTGCGACAAGAGAATAAACACAGGTTCCACACACTCAAAGAGCGACTTACACTCATAGCGCCTGATTTAATAAGAACCCAAATAATGCTTGATAAATTTGATGCACACACAAATAGATTGGTGTCTGCTTTGCTTTGTATACATGAGGATGACCTGTAAACAGTCTCACTTCCAGGTTCCTGAGCTCACACAACCTTGACAATGTGGGGAGGGTTATGAAATATCAGAGCATGACAGGAACTATCCCATTTGATGGGAAAACAAATCCGATCACATGGTCGGTTACAAAGTCAAAAGTTGTGGCAAACCACATATCTCATAATAAAATCTGAAAATACTGTTAAAGTTGGGGCAAGCTGAATGCTCAATTGCACCATGTTTTCAAACATGGCAAAAACGGACTCGATCACAAACACAGGTAGTAAAACATATGTTGTATACATCAATCTATAACATGCATCCCTCATTATATATTTTATTAAAATATTGCAGAGTGCTGATGTTGATCGCGATATAATCCACCTATGCGTCTGATGAAGTACTGAATACTGACAAGATGAAATCACAATTAAATTCCTCTTAGAATGTTTTTACAACAACTAAGTACAGAGCATTCCAGGTCTTAACTATTACTGGTTGCAGGTAATTCACAGACTCTTGTATTTACTGAATGAAAGCAGGTTTGTACAGTCATGTTGATGATGTGCAAACAAACCAAACTAAAGTTTTACACTTTCAAGTCCAAGGGAAAAATGTTGCAGACAGACATTCTACAAATCCATAATGAGAGGCAGACCGATGTTTAATTTTTTAAAGTGTTTATCGGCAGATGCTGGTGTTGTGCCAATGTCAACGTGCGCCAATCATTCACAGTTGTGTGAGAAATAAAAACAAACCTCTGAAAGAAATACAAAAAAAAAATGAAGTTCTTTTCAGGATCTGCAAACTATTCAAAGACTTTGCCAAAAAAAAACAAAAAAAAAAAAAAAAAAACCAAACAAAAAGAAAACAGGCTCCACAAAACAAAACTTTTTATCTGACATTCACAGTCTCTCTTTGACGGACTTAGTTAAATCTCACCAGCTGCCAGCTGTGTCAAAAGGCTTAAAGAGAAAAACACATACGTGTTCCATCCTCACGATCCATGAATCCTCCGGCTGTTTGTCTTTGCCCCACTTTGAATTATTACGGCTCAAAACTGCCCCACACTTATGCACCCGGTTATTTGGACAAACTAACCTTATTTTGCTATCCAATCTTCGACGGGGCCAAAGTCAATACAAACA
>OMNM01013174.1:3460-18575 GCA_900302745.1 Parablennius parvicornis | reverse complement strand
GAAAATGTGCAAAAACACTTGCATTTATCTTCACTGAGACACAGCTGCTGGTGTGTGTGTGTGTGTGTGTCTGTGTGTGTATATATGTATTTGTTCATTTGTCTGCATCTGGGTGCACCGTCCATGCTCTAACCGTGATACAACTTTGACCTTTGATATTCCTATAACATTCAGCTGAACATATTTAAGTTGGGTCAAATTTCACCCGCCCTGCATTTGTTGTATGATTGGTTTTACCTGTTGTCTTATAGAATCAGTCAGTGTATTTATAATTCATCTGACTGGGTAATTGCTTTCCATGAAGGGCAAGAGGCTCAACACAATAAATCTTATTAGAAGAGTAAGCACTTTCTGTTATTTTTTTCAAAATGTTAAATAAAACAACAACCACGGTTGCCAAAGGCCTTTTTACAAGGCTTCAGCAATTGAAAAAAGATACTAAAATTTTTAATACTAATGTTAGGTCAGGATGATCTAACTAAAACTAGGATAAACTTTTCTTTTTTGTTTAATTTGTTTAATTTAAATGTTTTAGATTTTCAGTGGTAAAGACACAGAAAAGGACATGTAGACCTGCGGATCCTCCACCAGCCGACAGGGGGTGCTGTGACACTTTTTTTCTGACCTTTTTAACGATGTAATTTAGACACGCAAAAATCTTTCAAGTGGAAACGCCTTTTCTTGGCGGGATTTTTTTTTTCTTCTTTTATTCCCAAAAGGTTTTTTTTATGTAGGTACATGTCCATGCTTTGAAAAACACCGAAAATGCTTTTTAGCTGAAAACAATGTAGTTTTCATGTTAAGGCCACTAGTGGGTGCTGTTGTTTGTTTTCGTAATGAAACGACACACGAGCAGAGGATAATACGTCAGCGAAGTTAGATTGTTATTATGGTGTCTCCTAACAACAATGCTGTTCTAGTCCACTGCTCTCAACTATTTACCACAGCTGTGGTGCGCATACACAGTTGTTGCATGTCAAAAAGTCCCCCCACCCCCCCAGTTTCCATAGAGACGTATCATAAAAATAAAAAAAAATCCACCTTGGGAGCCGTTTTCAAAATATTGTTTTATTTTTTTTCTGTTTTCACTTGAAAACATTGTTGTCTAAACGGGGCCCAAATGAGGCTGTGTGGCCCCCTGTGCTAAAATGAATCACCCCCTCCCCAATGTGGAAGGTTTTATCAAAATCCTGAGGAAAAAGCTGCGGGTTATAATTTTTGTTTGAGGTGACTGTTGTTCTGGGATAGGGACATCCTGGGTTTGAGTTTTAACGGCACCGCGGAGAAGAGGGAGGCTTTTCGGGGCTTTGGGATGAAATCTCAGCATTCGAATGTTTATTGGCTCCTTGACTTCCCCTCAATCCATCATCTGTAATGAATATCTCTGCTGCAGGCTCCAAATGGCCTCCTGTTTGAACCAGTCCATTTGAAATTCATCAGAATGAAGAAAGATATTCAAATCGCTCTTTTTTTGTTTGTTTGTTTTGTTTGGTAACTCTAAGTTACATAATACATCTCTGACAGCCCCATGACTCCTGTTCAGTGTGTGCATGTGTGTGTGTATTTGGTCCAACATTCTTCAAGTACTTTAGGTTTATTTAGATTTTAGTTTTGTTTTTGCTAGTCTAATGTGTGTGTGTGTGTGTTTTTAAGCTTTTTGTAAAGGAAATCTACCCCCCCCCTCCACCTGTTTCTCTTATTAGTTTTGGTACTCGAGCTGGGCCGTGGCATTTCTCTGGACAGAAACGGCTTCATTTGCCCACCAGCACTTCCTGAAAACACACCGGCCTGGATGATGCGCCACCTTGTTAATGCCAAAGCAGAAAATTATACGCTTTTTAAAAATGTTTTTTTTTTTATGCTTTTAGGGAAATGAACCATGTTGCTCCCCGTGTATTTATTTTGTGTGCGCTCACGTTTCCTCATCCAAATGTGATCGGCTGCAGATGGCGAGGGCTGATCCCCGCAGAAAGTTCACTTGGCTGTTTTTCACTGTGTGTTCATACAGAAAGGACAGTGAGGTCTATTTTTTTTTCTTCTTTTATTCTTTCTTTTTTTTTTTTAAATCATGCGCTCCTCTGGTCCATCCCAGTGATTGCGAGCCATCTGATTCTTTTACCGACATTGATCAAATGCTGGGTTTTCTCCACCCTCTTTCCTGCCAAGTACCGGAGGACATGTGCAATTCAAACTCAACCTAATGAGCACCTTGATAATGAGCCACAAGTTGGCTATGTATTGTATCATCATTTTATATTGTTTTTTCCTTTATTCATTCCTCCGTTCTCTGAGCTGTGTTGAAAACAAACATAATGAAATCTGCTGCATATATTTAGGAAATAAGAAAAAAAAAAAAGCAACAAGTAAAGTTTGGGTTTTGGGAGACCACACAGTTAGAGTCATTACAATTCCTGTTTTTTTTCCCCTCATCCTTATTCCTGGTGTCTTTATATCGTCTGATATATTTTGAACACTGGTGTCCTCCTGTCTCAGTGTCTTCGTTCGTTCAGCTGGGAACTCACCAATTCGGAAAACCAACATGGGCGATCGCGTGACGCCGACAAATAATAACCCATTAAAGTCTGCAGCTCAATGAAAAAATAGTTTATTCTAATATAACAAACACATGATTAGAGTAAACATGGTAAAGTAGAATCAGCTGGGTTTTGTAGCTGGTTAGGACATAATGAGCTCGGCCAGTGACTTTACCAAGTATTATTTCTTGGTGACCGCGATGCATAAATTCTATAGTACCAAATTCTCCTCTGATCTTTCAGAAACGAGATCCTCCTAGTGTGATATCACTTTATTGTATTTCCTCTGTTGGAACCCATCACCTCAAGTCCCACCTGGTTCTTGTTTCTGCCCGTGTTTGCATGTGGTCCTTTGCTCCTCCCTTATGTCCTCAGCCATGTTGGTGCCACCTGTGTCTTATTTTCCATCTCTTTTTGTGGGTCTTTGCTGATGTACTTTGTTGGTCTGTGTGTCATGTTGCCTGTCTTAATGTCTGTTCTGTTATCTGTTCGAGTTCCCACGAATCCTCCCGCCGCTGTGTGGCAACTTCTTTGGTTTCTATGTACTTAAACATCTGGGGCCTCCTCCCAATCAACCAGTCAGAAGTAACAGTGGATCTATAAAGTCATGGTCACGATTTTTGTTTTTACTTGTTTGTGTTGGGGTTTGAGATTGACAGATTACCAGTTCATCCCAGGACAAACACAGAGAAACAATCACTCATTCTCATCTACGTTCAACCTGCAGTGACCAAATAGCATGAATACATGATGTTTTTGGATTATTTGGTGTCTCTTGCTGTGAAGCACGATTGCTAACAACTACGTACGCCCATGAGGTCTTGAGCATACCGGTGGCTCATAATCAAAATCCCAGCATCGTACAGACATGTGGTAAGTTGCTCAACTTGTAATTCATCATCAATCAGAGTAAAGCAAATTGCGTGCTCTCCAAAGACATGACATTTTTTCACATTTCCATAAAATTTAATAGAGAATATGAAGCCAATTTTCTGAGCAGATTAACTCTTGTTACAACATTAGCCATTCAATGAGTAGCTTAACTTTCCATATGTGCGCTACTTGGGAAGTTGTTTTGATTTTTAATAAACATGCACATGTTTTTCTGTGATGATTTTGTGGAAAACTTGTCGCTGGCCATTTGAGCAAACTATATTTTTGTCTGAAGAACATGAACATCAAAAATCAAAGTGAGTCTTAAATAATGTGGATGAAAAGTTTCTTTTGTTCTGTATCACTGATTTATGTGGCACCAATTCTACAACTAATCAATACATTGCAGGTCCCATAACTGAGCTTAGTCATCCTGTATGTATGTAGATTTACCGTAACTTTCTTTTGTCTTCTTATTTTTTGTAAAAGTACATGACTTGTTGTTCCCAGTGGCCAAAATAACAATAAAAAATAAAACAACTGCATTGTTGCACGTTATTTGTGCAGGGAGACCCCTACAGTGACTGTTTCAAGTCAGCTGTTTGCCATCATGCAAATTATAACAAATAACTAAACATTCATTTTTACAGCTTAGGTCACATCAGGCTGTTGACCAAAAAAGGTAATCATCCAAATGTCATTATCAAATATCAGGAAACCCTTATAATTGTGTCAGATTGTGTGCATGAGCTCAGTGGAAAAACACAGATGTGTTGCCTTTCGTGAGTACGTTTCTGTCTCTAGGCTTTTCAGCCAGACCATCAAAGAAGATTATGGCAATGAACGAAGAAGAAAACAGTGCTCGAAACACATTTACTGACCTGGGTGGCATTTCACAGTGTTACCGACCAACACGAGTCCACCAGAGTTCCCAGATCTTCTTGTAACTTTCATGTGAGTCGGAAAACCTTGCAAATGTGTCAAAAACTGAGTTTTAAACAAGAGCCAGAAACCAGTGTGTTCACGTGAACTTCAGGTGGATTTTTGATTCAGATCTATTTCAACGTGTACTTTGCCCATACCAAGTGAAAATTATTGTCACTCACACTTTTTTCCTTCACATTTCATGTGTCCACATTGTCAACTACAACTTGTGGCAACCCCCTGAGATTAACGGCTTTGTGGAGATTGACATTAGCTCATCATCTTAATCATTGAAACTCATGTTTAATTGTAAAAATGAATCCATTCCTTACAAGGACTGCTGGTTATCTTCAAGAATTGATGGAAACAAAACATAGTTTGTATCATCAGAAAATTCAATACAATGTTCAAAGTAGTGAAATTCTAAAGTATATTTTGGAAAATTGCAAGAAATCAGCTCAGTGAACCCTGGATCTATTTCTGGGCACTTTGTGGATGATGAGCATCGCTTCTCAAACAAAAACAAATTTAAACAAACCTTTCGCTTTTATTTTTGGTGTTTATGTGACTTCAGTGAACAAAAAAGATCAATTATGGAAATTATGGATTTCCTGCAAAGGACCTGCTTCCAGGTTTCTTTTTTTTTTTGTGTGTGGCTGTAACAAAAAGCTGAAAGTCATTTGAGGGTATCAGAAATATGGTTTTGCAAATGACACATCATTTTCCATTTGTGAGTTATATGCTAAGTAGGGCTTCTGTGAGAGTGGTTCGTTAAGTTTGCTGCAAAATGTGAGAAAAAAAAAAAAAAAAACCCCACCTCAAAAGACATTTAAAAAGCGTTACACTGAACTGGGACAATCAGGAGTGCTGCTCTCGGCCTTTACCAAAACAGAAAAACAAACTTCAGAAACCTGGTGTCAAAAAAAACAAGGTTTGATGTGGTGAAATTGTGATAATGAGCAGAAATATCACGCCTGGTAGTACGAGGACATTCTAAAGGAAACAACACAATTCTACAAATAACAATTCTTCCATTTGTCTCCTTTCATTTTGATACATGTGGCCTCTGTTTTATGACTGTTCTATGTTAGATATAGTGTCTGAAAAATATAGATTTTACTCGCAGATCCGATTTCGTTCGGGCGGCACCAAATAAGAATACTCAGCGTGATCAAAACATGTGCACATTATAAAACCAACAGAGTCACAAGCTTTGAGGTTTTCATCATTAAACTCGTCATAAAAAACATCCACACTCCCGTCATGCTCTCTGACTGCTTGCTCATACACCATGAAATAACAGATTATTTTTCTGTCCTTTGACCTTTGAGCCAATTCCTAAATTTCCATGTCAAAACAGAAAAGTCAAGCACAGATACTGACGGGCAGCAATTACAGTTTAATTGATGTGAAATCAACGGCTTAAAATTCAATTAAATGGAAACAAGAACATTTATGAAACCCTTTGCACCCAGAAGCGTGAGATCAGTGACATTTAAACCATTACGATGAAGAAACTGTTTTTAAAAGGCAGAGTTTCACTCACTGTATAACTAATCACGCTCACCCCTGGAAGGTTTTTTTTTAAAAGCATCAATAAACTTTGCTTTGAAAGAACACACCAGGATCTGTGGTAAATGCTTGTTAATGACCTTTACATCATAGCCATTGTAAAAGTCTTCATTTTTCCCCCAGACGTATTAATGTACCTCGTAAAAAAATCTAAGTTATGCACTTCCTTGGCCGTCAGCACTGTTTGGTGCTTTCGTTGAGGATTGATGTGCTCTGAGTTCTTTACTAATTCCTGTTTGTTTCTGTTTTTTTCGGGTACAGTTTTCGTCAACCTCATAAAAATGACTTTTTTTCCCCTGAGGTGCTTAATGGATAAAAAGCCTTAAAAGAACAAGGACTTCCACAAAGTTTTATCGGAAAAGTTGAACTTTAGTTTACGATGAATTTGTTTTTGAATTGGTGGACAAATAACCTCTGGGTTGTACTGTCAAAGTGATTTGTCTGTTGAAATGATACAAATGAGGAAAATAAGTTAACACAATTTTTTTTATGATATTCTATAGTTTTGACTTATTTAATTCAAATGAGTGAAAACTGCAACTCAACACATATATCTTTTTGTTTAACAGCCAAGAATCTGTGACTTTGAGTCAATCCATCATGCCAATGCTGTGCTAGTTAGAACGTCTGGCCTCCTTTTCAGTACCAAAATCAATCCAAAAATGACTGTTTCAAAATAAAAAAGTGCTTTGTTATCTTCTCTCATTGATGCTGACAACTGACTGAAAATAGCTCAATGCTGTTTTGTATCACTGAGTATTTTCAGTTTCGCATGACAGCAGTGGGGAAATGTTTACTTGGAAAAGTCACATTACACACCAACCTTTTAAAGTGAAAATGGAAAACTACCATTGTGAAAATGTCTTCCAAAGTGCATCTTTTTAAAAAAAAAAAAACGTTTTAATGTTCCATCTCTGTGAAAACAAGGAAACACCGAACATCTTTGAAATGCTGGTACCGCACATGAACACTGTGGCGGCAGTAAATGGCTCTTAACAGTAAAGCGAGCCAGGTGCTGCTTGTGCTCTTAAGCCTTTTTAATTGAACAGCGCTTCTCCAATAAAGTGTAAATATACCACACCGTCACCTGGATCACATGTGGAGACACTTTTCTTTTATACAGCAGCTTCTGAGTGGCTGTCAATGTTTACATATACTGTTCTCTTGTGTGCATGGTTGGGGGGAAAAAAGACCAATTTAAGTGGAAATGTATATATATCAGCTGTGTTTTTGTGTCAACAGGGAAAACAAAAGTTACTCTTTTTCTATCATGCAAAGTCACCTTCCCTACAGCGATTCGGCAGCAGCTTTTGGAGAAGTTTACAGCGGTGTGTTTGAACACAAGGGCCAAGCCAAGACTTCCTGCTTTGTGGTTTGGACAGAAAGGCAGCTTCATTCAGCAGCGGCTGCAGGGTTTGTGGGCGACAGATGCTGTCTTATCCCTTTCTGTTCTTTATTACTACCTCAGATGTCTACACAGTAGCAAATCAGAGGTAGAAAGACATTGTGTGACATCTATTCGTCCTCAGTGACATCACCTGGATGAAATGAAGAATCAAAAGTTCCTCGGCAACAAATATTTGTAAACTAAGAAGAAAGGAGTTAAAGATCTTTTGGAGGCTCTGCAGCATTATTCCAGTTTATCTATGGACAATGCGTGTGTGTAGTGAACAAATGAATAGGTTTTTTTGCACTTGATGGCACCCTTGATGAAACGATGTTCAACAACACTGCAATGTTATTACATTTTCCCAGCTGCCCTGACTCCTTTTTCACAATTTTACCAAAACATCTGATTTGCTTGATTAAATGAGGAATCCCATTGTTTTTGCAGCAAAAAAAAAAAAAAAAAAAAAAGCCCGGCAATGTTTAATATGCATCGGTTTTATGTAACATTTTCAACAAAAAAAACTAGCTTATCTCGCCTCATTAAGAAAGCTGCCATCAATGAAAATACAATCTGTCTGAGAACCTGTTTGTGTTTAAAACTCAAAGTCTTTTATCGTTACATGAAACAAAGAGTTTATTCGCTGCTTCAGACATCTTGGCTGTATCCCGTGAGGCCAGGAGAGTCAACAGCAGGTGTGTCAGTGTCGCAGTCGCATTTTAATTTCGCTTAGTTCTGTTACACAAAAATGAATATAGAAAAAAAAAGTAACAACAAAACTCATGTTTTTTTTTTTTTAATAACAGATGTGCAATCAAAATAAGGACTTAGTACTTTAAACAGTGATGTGCACAGAATGAAATAATATGAGCCCGGTGCTCTTCTACAAACTGTATAAATAAAGCACCTGCAGAACAATAAATACACACTCCCTGGTGCGACTGATTACACGGGGACTTGTAGGAACGCCTGGAAATCCTCTGCCTTCAAACAACTGATCTGAACCTTATGAAAAAAACAAAAAAAAGAAAACAACCAGTTGTCTGAAATGATTAATTAAATTGGCAATACAGAACAAGTACTGACATACCAAGCTTACACATCTGCTCTTACACACATTCAAGCCGTTTAATGTCAATCTGATTAACTGTGAGAAGACATAAAGGTGATTACATGCCCCAAAGGAGAAAATATTTCTTTGAATAGCTCATCAGGACCTGGGAGTGGATTGTGAGGTCCAGCAAAGTGCCAAAACTTTTGAAAATAGGAGAAATATACACACAACAACAGCACAAAACTCACACACCCAGAGTGACCACTGCGTGCGGGGCAGAGCTTAGCAAAACTAAAGTCCTCAAATCCATTAAACCAGGGCCTTACTCACTCCCACAGTAACACCCTTATTTGCTAAGACACAAACAATAATACAGTATACAAATTCCTGTCTGCCAGCTGGTCCTAAATAAGGGCCCACAAAACACAACCACTTCAAACAAGTTGTTCCGACTGTTTTAAAACGGAGTCAAACTCAGAGCAAATAATGCAATAAGCCTTCAAAACTTACTTAAAAGGTTGATTTCATTTATTACGGAATAGAAATTGATGACATGAGGTCAAATTCCCCAAAACAACCATTGGCAGAAAAGCAAAATGAAAAAAAAAGTTAAATTACATTACAAACACAACCAACAATGTTCTGCCATATTTTGTTTACCAAAACATCCGATTTGCTGTTATTGCTGTCATTCAGTAGATGGATGGATAGATGGATGGATGGATGGATGGATGGATGGATGGATGGATGGATGGATGGATGGATGTATTTTCCCACTGAAAGATAAACTGATTAAATTGGTATTTGTTGACAGTTGGTCCTATTATAACTGCTTTCATTATTCCAGTTTATCTGGATTTCATTCATATGATGATTTTGGCGGAAACATCGTTTTGCCTTTTGTTTAAATCATGGCTTCCTCAAAAACCACAACGAAGACAAAAATAAAGTAAAGTATTTACTGTTTATCTGTTGGGGCTAGTAAATTTCTGTTTTCCCAGCAGGCTTTATATCCGGTATTTGCTTCTCTCTCTCTTTTTTAATGAGAAAGGTTTGATACTCAAGATACTACAAACAACCCAATTCTGTATAAATTTTATTAGAAAGTCTAACATTAACAAAACCTTTGCTTTGTGTGATCTTAAATTGGGCTGAACTCTCAATACCTCAGTAATGACAGCTCTGTTTTATTTAGATTTTCATATAGGTTTATTTGAGGTTTTTGGTGCGAAGGCTTTCATTATGTGAGCGGGAGAGAGATGATGTCTCCTCTGATGGAAATAATAATAAAAAGATTGAATACATGGACCAGAGAGAGAGAGAGAGAGAGAGAGAGAGAGAGAGAGAGAGAGAGAGAGAGAGTAAACATGGACACACACCATTGCGGATAACAAAACATCTGATCACCTGCAGTTTTCTTTTGCTTTACATTAAAGACAGCGAGCACTATGTACTGACAAGAATAGAAACAACAGCTTCTAATTGATAGCTGAGATTTATGAAAGCATTCTAACTAAACAGTCCCTTGTGGGGAGACTGCAGAGTTTTGAAGGAATTAGATAAAAAGTACATAATGTTTTATCTTGTGTCCAGGAACTTGTTTTTCATTGATCTTCTGTTCAATGAATCATCTGAAAATGAAATCTGATATATGAAATACAGTATGTATTGCGTTGTGTCAAATGTTTGATGACCCATCCTGCACTTGAGAGTTTTTACCAATTCTACATCCAATAGAAATGTTTACTTGACTTTCTATGCCTCTATGCCTTCGTAAAGCTTATCGAGTGTTTTGAGGTGTCATCACTGTATCAACGGCTCTAGTTTTGCTCAACCTGGTGTTGGTGCGTAATCCATATTGAGCATGATTGGCTATACTAAAAATGTAAATCACATCTGGAACGGTTTCCCACCTCCCAACACCTCCATAATCACAATGTTTCCAACACTGGCTGTGAAAAAGAACAATGACAAAACAAGCATAAATCTCACTTGTCTTTGTATGACGTACTTTCTCATTGTGCCACCAACTAAATTGTCTTCGTAATCGCAATCGACTGTCTAAAACATAAGGACTTGTTTGTTAAAGTGAATAACATCAAGTCTGTGCGAAACGATTGAACTTTTTTTCTAAGCCCCGCCCCGGAACAAAAACGAACCAATAGGATTATACCAACTAGCCAGAAAACTCTGATATTTTCAGGGAACATTTTCATAGAGAACTATCAGAGCTGGTGACACTGTTGTTTTCTGAGCCATCCAAGTGATTTAAGATGCAGAGATGGACAAACAATGAGCTATCCACATGCAACAGCAATTGAGGTATTCCGAAAGGATAAGCAGCAGGGTTTATTCATTCCATTTCTCAAACAAAACATGGACTACTGTCACCTGTGGTTATGTCAGTTCACAAATCCAACTCATCGTGACATCTATAAACAAGGATGTCTATATTTATTTGAAGGTGGCGCAATGTCTTGTGTAATTTTAACAATCTAGTAATATGATATTAATCACTAAATTCTTGTCTCTAAGTACAGAGTTTTCTCAATTTTGCACAAAGCCCTTCATTGCATGAAGTTGACCTTGTCGAAGCCTCAATGACAAAACAGATTCATGCTGGCTCCAAAAGATGTCTAGCGCCTGTTGCGTTATGGTTTCGACACTGACAGCTGCCATCAGGGCAGGGCAGGAGCTGAGCCAAAGGTCAATTAGTTTCTGAGTTCCACAAGGCTCCATCCTCAGGCCACTTTTCTTTCATCCAGATGCATCCACTGGCTAACAATAACAAAAATATCCGTTTATATGACAGGTTTTTAGCACTATTTTATGATTAATGTTCAGTAAAAAATACTGAATGAATAGATTTAAAAAGTCAATCATTGAATGAGCCAGTTTTTTAATCCAAAAAAGAAAAATGTAAAGTTTATTCTCAACTTCAAACTATAAAGGTATAAAACAATTCAACAAAAGCCAGAAAACGTAGTATGATTATGAATTATGACTTGAGTCATATTAAGTCCGTAAGAATTATATCTTATACGCAGAATTCAGTAAACAAATTTGTGCATTTATTCAATATATCACTACTCATCTACTCAGCTCTGCACTGTTTAGGTTTAGTTTGAGTTTCTAGTCTTCTGATATGTCAAAACCCATCAAAAGCTCTCATGTGGTCTAGATCAACCCTTCCTTTTGTTCCCAAGGTCAGAACCAAATATGCAGATGAATGAGTTCAAAACTAGACTGAATGCTACTTTCTGTGCTGCTGCCATTCAATAAATAAAACTCTTCTGTTTAATTCACTAATTGAAAATGGTTTCATGTTTTATCTTTCATTGTTTCTATTTTCATTTTTTTGTTTTCATTTCTGCATTTGTTGATGTAAATCCATCTGAATTCATGCAATCATTAATTGTCTATACCCTTCAATCCAGTTCAGGGTTGCAGAACCCTCAAGACAGACACACAACCAAACACCAACAGGCAATCCAGAATCGGAAATTAGACTCATTTGCATGTTTTTGGGCTGTGGAACAAAACCAGACCACTGGGATAAAAACCCACGCCAGCACAGGGAGAAGATGCAAGTTTTACATGAGGAACAAGAGCAATCAGAGATCTCTGATGTCCATCAACGTTGACATGGACACAGAAGGAAAGACATATTATCCGCATTATAATTCTAATTTTCATCTGGATTCTTTTTCCATGAAACAATCTGAAGGTAGTATCTTGCTAATTGATACATGTATGAACAAAAATTTGTTGAAGATCTGTCATGTACTTTTGACGGGACACTCATTTGAGATCCCAGAAATTACAATACGGATCCAGAATTCAGATCCAGATTCAGATCTGGATCACTTCCAAAATGTAATTGATTCTTCTATAATCTACAATCTGTCTGTGGTGAAAATTTGGTGAAGATCCATTCAGTAGTTTTTACGTCCTTGGTGGGCATAATAACCTCTAAGCCTGGACTTGAACCACAACAAGACCATGCAGCCCCAACAATATACTTCTTTTTGTCAAATAAAGCACAAGGACAAACAGTGCACTTATTAACTTGCCAACTTAACTGGAATACCACACATATTATAAAGGGTTTTGTGTTTGTCACACATTTTGTCTTGTTTTGTTTTGCAAACACTTTGACTGGGTGGTCACAAGCAAGGAAATTGCCATGTAGTACAATGTAGAGATTTGGGTGAAGCAAAACAACACAAATATATTAACACTTCACACAGCACTACTGTCAGATGAACACTAGTGCTGCATAATAAAATGCGGCTTTCATTCACTTGAATGGAGACCATCCATCTTCACAGTAGGGACGAATGCCAATGCAGCAATCTGAAAAACCAAAGCATGGTTGCACTGCAAAGACTTTTTCTTCAGCATGCCTTTCCTAAGAAATTACATCCCCATACATTCCAGGAGGATGTTTTTCTTCCTAAACTGAGGGACTATACTGTTCATCAGTCATTTTGACAGAAAATAAAACATAGCAGTTTTTTATCTGCATTTTAAAATATCATTCTATTGCCCTGTACATATCCACTCTGTCAAATTTCATTTACTGTCTTGCAACGGACCCCAATCAATGTAACAGTGTAGTGCTTTAATGCTGGCCTGCCTTTGGTCTGAATTCATTGTTTACATCCAATTTGTTAGCAAACAGTTCTCTGTTTACTCATCCAGAAAGCAAAGCAACCTTACTATTCATTTGTAGTCATGCTTTTTGGCCACCTGATGAATCAGCCGCTGCACTTTCATTCCCTCATTGTCTAATGCCTCCATTTTGTCAAAGCCGCTAGCATTGGGAAGATATGCACACGGTGCCCTTGGGCTTCATTGATTAGCACAAAGGAGGAAGTCAAGTGCGGTTGTGAAGAACCTAGAAAATTTGCATGGTAAAGGGTTCAGAGTTAGTTACATTGATCGAACGCTGGACTCTTAAGCAGGAGACAGTTGTTTGAGTCCATTAGTAAACTGAAATAAATGTAGACCAATTTTTAGTATTGTTTGGAACTGCTTAACTTACATGTTAAACTTATTTAATCTCTGAACCAATATAAGCAAACATTACTAAAAAAAATGTAGTCTATGAAGTTGTACCAACTTTGAAAAAGCACTGAATCAACACTCTGCTTCATCATGTCAGCTACTTCAGTTTAGGCTTTCGCTGTCTTTTTATGCGCTAAACATTATTCTATATTCATCTATGGATGGTAATCTCTTCAGTCTGCCATTTGCTGCAAGGCAGCCACCACACAATAAGCTTTCTGAAAATAACCACCTGCCAATGTTGAAAAAAAACCCCCAAAAAACACACAGTGTTGAAAGTGGACCAACAACATCTTTGGAACAAAAACAGAAAACCAAAAGGGGCTAAAATGCAGTAAAGTTAAATGAGTGATAATTTCATTACTACAAGCAACTGTTTCACATAAACTGAACCATCTGGTCGTCAGTTATTGCAGTGAAGTAAACCTATGAAAAACTGGAATTGCTGAGGGGTGCGCATGACAAGAGAAGGCTTCGTTGACGACACAAATTATACAATAATGTGCTCAGCATGAATGAATTCAACATATACCGGCATGCTTAAGATAAAAAACAAAGGAATGTGAATAACATTTCTGAAAAGAAAGGAAATCTTAGGCGTGAGCAACAAATATGCATAATCAATATGCAGCACTGCAATCCAATTATGTGTTTATTGTTTTTCACAAGACATCAGTTACATTTTTGTTTAATTTTATTTTTTTTAAAGATATTGCTCTTTCAATGTATTTTATACAAAGAACGTATTGTACCAAAATGAAAAAGCGCCACATGCTAAACAGAAAGAAGTGAACAAACACCCCCACAATAGAAGAAAAAACTTAAATTAATAAAAATAGATAAAAAAAAAAACACATCAGAAAAGAGAGCTCAAATTGACAGTTGAAGTGATGCCTAAGAAAATATCTTGACATCTATATCATGTTTGGTTGACATCAAAATTCAAGTGTGGCTCTTTCTAGGAATGTCTGACCAGATAAGTCCATAGAGGCCCTTCTGTGGAATCTGTGCACACTTGGAGTTTTCTGAAAGTAGAATAATAAATAGAAGCGTTTCCAATCTACATGGGAGGTTTTCGAAAACCGGCATCTGGCATTCTTTTTATACTTCAGCGGATCGCTTCAGTCACCAACAAAACAAGTGCAGACGATAAGAGGATAAAAATGATGAAATAAAATATCCTTTGATTCATAACTGTGTTCATGACAAGTACTTACTGATAATCGTGAAAACAATCAAGCTGGAGAACACACAGGAAGACAGAAAACCATGAAAGATGAGCTATCTGTCCCACATGTGCGATTCGAACAAATGTTTATGGAAGTATTATACAAAATAATGAGTTAAGTACGAAAGTGTATATTTTCACAAGAGTGAGAGTGGAGTTGTGTGCCTGTGGAAAACATGCCTGTCCACAATGGATTTCTCCTCTGTTTATATCTAGGGAATTGCTCATCCAAACAACTTCACATTCAACACAACACGGACTTCAGTCTCTGGTAAAAAACCTGCCAAGTGTGAGGTAAAGTGGATGAAAAGAAGAAAAATGAAAAAATAAAATTGCATGCAGTAATACAGAGATGAAACAGTATGAGGACAAAAAGACATAGCACAACACACCATATAGACTTATTAATGTGATTTTGAAACTTAGTGGAATTGCAAATAGATTTTATTTGCTTTTGCAATTTTTCACATTTG
>OMNM01013170.1:3272-26889 GCA_900302745.1 Parablennius parvicornis | reverse complement strand
GGAGGAGGAGGACCCTTGTCCCATAGCAGGAATTTAGGATTAGGGCGTCATCATGTGGGGAAAAACAGAATTACATATTTATTCATGAGTCGCAAAAAGCGTGATGAGGATCAAAAGGAGCTCAGTGTTGTAAGGTAATCTACAGGTTCGTGCGGTGTGTCAAAATTATTGCGGAAGTAAAGGTGGTAATCTCACAAATTGTCCTCGTGGTTATTTTATCCTGTGTTTTTCTTATTCATGGTTAGTGCATTTTCATGTTCTTCCCGGGGGTTTTTTGGTTTAGGTGTTTTCCAAGCAGGTCATAACAGCATTAATGTGGCTTTGTTTTCATGTTAAGCCACATTCTGGTGCTACTTCTTGAATACAGTATGGCCATGTTAGTCAAATTAAAGTCCTGACATGTGTCTTTTCATGTCAAGTGTATAAGGTCACCTGGTGATGTCTATTGTTTCATGTTAATTTTTCATGCATTGTATAGTATGTTTTGGCACCATTGTCTAAAGTTGTCAATCGATTACTCTTTAAATCTGACCTGAGTCAGATGCATTTCTCTTTTACCTTTTTTCCTGAAGTCTACACTGGGCATGGACAAATTGCTAAGCACAAGCAGACCGATTCATTTTGTGATCACCAACGTACCCAATTTTTCCATTCTGCCTCTGTTTCAAATAATAACATTGATCGTGCCTGTGAAATCTGTTCCTTATTATTTTCAACTGCACTTATCAATACCTCTTTTCTTGTGTGAGCCTATTCTTTGCCATTGTAACTCTTTCACAGGTTTGCGTTTCTCAGTTTTCCTCTGCCCCTGCAGAGTCTCACCATGGCTTACGCCACATCAAGTATCTACTTGAAAAATTCAGGTTACATCAAACAAATGTACTGTTCAATGGAAAAGTATGGGACATAATTATCAGAAGAAAAGGAAAAAAGCTTTCACAGAAAAACAGAAACACACAGCTGGGTGGTCAGCTGACGCAGTATTATTGGGGATCAAACTGCATTTATTCTGAAATGTTGTCATTTTCTTTTAAATTGGACAATATTCCAACCTACCAATATATACCACACCATACTCACAGGATATTTTAATCAGAAAGCATCGTTTTTGACAACACAAAGTGTGGCACGTATACATTTTTTGGTTGTTATTGTTGTTGTGAAATTGTTTGTCTCTTTATTACTGACCGCAGTCATTGATCAGTCCTTAACTAGAACATGAAATTCTTGATGCAGCATTACCCCCAAATTTTTACTTCGTCTTTGCACAGTGTCCCCTGATCAATATTTGTCCATTGATATCTCACTGTGGTACTTTTTCATGAAATCCAGGTTATTAGTAAACTGTGGGTAAATATACTGAGGACTTGTGACCTTTGTGCTCGATCAATGGGAGCTGAAACTAGGATCTGATTGGAGGAGAGTACACTCTCCATTACCCAGGAGCCCTTTGGGCCCATCCCCCCCACATGCATACAAGGGGACTCTGCAGAGACCCATTCACCCATATGAAGAAGATGGCTCCTACTCTCATATTGTTACTCTTCGGCCAAGCAGTTTTGTATACTTCAGTAACATCCAAAAACGGTAAAGGGAATCAGAATAATGGTTTTGTTTTTGTTTGTTTCTGAATACTATTATGTTTCAATCATTTCAGTTGAATCAGTGTCTTTTGTTTGATTGTGAGTCTTACTATTTGCACAAATGATTGTTGATTTTTCTCTTGTTACACTGAGTTTGCAATTGAAACATTTGTTCTTATAACAGTATGTGGCCGCCCTCCTGTCACTGATGGGATTGACGAGACGACCCTGAAACGTGTTTATGAGGTTGGAGAGGAGTTGACCCTCACGTGTGAACAGGGCTACTTGTCTTCAACATCAACACCTGGAAGAATAACCTGCACTGCCGCAGGAGAATGGACAATGTCAAACCTGGCATGCTCCCGTAGGTTAACGCCTGTGTCTTTGATTAGGCTGATTACTGGATGGATGGATGGATGGATGGATGGATGGATGAATGGATGGATGGATGGATGGATGGATGGATGGATGGATGGATGGATGGAATGGTTCATCACAAAATCAAAAAATGTCCTGAAAAAAAACTGTCGTTTCATCCTTTCAACATCTTCTTGTGTTTCTGTTTATCAAGTGCAATTATCATGCAGTTTGTTGATAAATGTGAGCGAGGAACAGACGGATTAGAAAGCTTTTCTTAATTAAATGTAATCAAGTGAAACCCAGGCACAGAGGTAATAAACATGAAGAAATGTTTTTATCAGATGGAATGACATAAGCACGGCATCAAACCTCAAGCTGTTCCGAGTGGGTAATCTGCAGAAGAAACATGTGATTTAGATTCATGACTCTCTACTTTGTACTTTTTCTCTGTAGCCAGGATGTGTCCAATCCCTCGACCTCTGCAGCCACTGGCAATGGGCAAAACAGAGGCTCCATACAAGAGTGTCCTGAATTTCACATGTGATGACGGGTAAGAGGAAATTACAATCAAATTCACTCGCAGACTAAAGTTAATGAGCTATATTAACAGAAAGTCGCATGAAAAACATGGAAACTCTTCTTTGTTAGGTATGTCATGATAGGGGCCAGAGAAAGCAGGTGTTTACATGACGGCTCGTGGAGCAGCCAACCACCTCTGTGCAAAGGTACTGTGGAAAAATACGTAAGAGACACAAGAGACTCAGTCTGTGTGCAGTGAAGCTGCAAAAGAGCACTCGACGCACATGTGATACTAAAGAAAAACGTTTTTCTTTTCAATACAAAGTAGTTTGATGTTTTATCTTCTTTATGTCACTGCGCTTGCACAGTTGTTATAGTGCGTATTGTGATTGTTTTCACACACACATGTATTTCAGTTGAAAAGAAATTAATTTAACTCATCCTCAGTCCTCGTTTGAATTATTATCTATATGTAACAGATATAGAAAACACACACGCTGACATAGTGACAAAATGATGGCTTCACTTTATATTATATAAAAGAATTATTGTTAATTTTTGACTGTAATTTCACACAGTTGTTGCTTTTCTGTTAATCTACATATTTTGACATATTCTGACAAAATGTTGCAAAATTACTCTAAAAAATAAATGCCTCAGTATTTAATATTGCGGTCTTGAAACAATGCAAAGAGATTGAATAGAAATAAAAAAAATTTAATGGGGGCACGCAGCATCAGTTCTCCTCAGTAAACTTGTGGATCATTTCTGAAAACATTTTCTAGGAGGATTGTCTAAAACAGGTTTCAGGGCTAAGAAAACAATCTTCCGTGAATTCTTCTGTCTCTTCATATAATCAGAAACAGAGTTCACCATGTAACTGGTCAACATAATAACTTCCCAATTTGTCTTTACGCACAAAAACACTACGACTTTAGCTATGTAACACTGTATTCTGCTGCAGAGAAAATCATCTGCATTTTTCTTAGTTTTTAATGATCGTTGATATTATTACTTTAAAACCTGCCATGAATTTGGTTAATTTCACCTTTCATGGCAGCAACCTAAGAGCTTCTATGCGATTGTTTCTCTGATTGCAGCTGTGAACTGTCCCCTTCCCACGCCACCAAGAGATGGTAAGATTGTTTACGACAGGCCGGTCAGTGGATCAAACACCATTTATGGGCAAACCTGGACGTATGAGTGCAATTCACCTAAAGCACCAAGCCATGAGAGAGGGTCCTGCAGGGCTGATGGAACTGTGACTGAACCACCCGTGTGTCGAGGTACACAGACCCGTAATGACTCAGCATTTCAAGTATATAAACAATACTGGTCCGATGACTTTCCAAATAAACTTTAAAGGGGTCATATTATACAAGATTTGAACACTTTCACATGGGTCCTGTTGGTCCAAAAATGTTGTATTCGAAGTTTATTTCTCCAAATCCAGCTTTTTCTTGATTTCCAGCCTTTTGACTATTGGATCATAGAAGCTGCTTTCAGATTCTGCTGTATCTGTGTGAGCTGGACTGGCTCCGCCCACACATGCCCATCTTGGGAAGAGGAGGAAGTACTTCCTCTCGTGGTGCCATGTGCCAGAGGAGAGCTGCCTGATTGTGGGAGGAGTCAAAGGGAGGCCTAGCTTGATTGGGATTGGCTAATCCCCTGATGACACTATATAGGGTTTGATTTCTGATTGGCTCGCTGGAACAACACACTTTTTAAAAATTGAAACAAGCCATAGAGAGAAATTACAGATGTTCTTCGATTTTGGGATATAATTCCTAGGTATGGGGACAATTATTACTTTTAGAAAACCATTAGAAAGTGTATTTGGCATAATTTGACCTGTTTAGGCTATGTTGTGTAAGTATTAAATGCATTGCAAATAATGGAAAATACTTTTTTTCTGTTAAAAAAACTTTTTTTATTCTATATTTTGTTCAGGGCAATTTGATGCAAACTGTTTCATTCCTTTTGACTATTCTATTCTAGATGTGAGCTGCCCAATCCCGACCAATATTAACAATGGCGTTATCACTTTTGCTGTGATGAGACAACACAGTTACAAGGACAAGGTTATGTATGCCTGTAATGAGCACTACACTCTGGTCGGTGAGCCTGAGATACAGTGCCAAAACACCGGAAACTGGTCATCCAAGCCTGTCTGCAAGGGTGAGTGATTAGGAGATAAGATCTTCTCATGGTTTAAATGTCTATTTAAATTGTATTATCATGAAAGATTTGAGCTTCAGTTTCAGAAGTGTGCCTGCAAAGCAAACTTAAACAGATATTTTTAGAATGTTTCTGCATATAATTAAGCAGAAGTTCCTTGGCTCTGAAAGAAATGAGATGGAAACCAGAAGAAAACAAACTTGTATAAATGTGGGAGAGGAATGTTTAATTAGTGTCAGCCCAGGACTGATTGGATTACCCACACACCAGATTTGTATTGTCTGTTAGAAAATGCTATATTTACTCTGTTTCTACACCCAGCTCCCTGCACAGTTGGCATCAAAAGAGGACGTATCTTCTACAATGCCAGAAAGATCTGGATCTCAGACCTGAAACCAAATCGAATCCTCCATGGAGAGCACGTTGCTTTCTATTGTATGAACACAGCTGAGAGGTGCGGGTACCCTGTGGCCACCACCTGCAATGATGGAAACCTCCCCATCCCAGAGTGCTTCGTGGGTAAGTTCCTGCCAGATTCATAAGTCTGTTTCAAGCCACTACAGACAAAAATAATCTGTTTCTCCAAAGATGGCTGAAATCCTCCTGGCTTGGGTATCCTAATTAGCTTTGAGACTTTTGCTTAAAACTGCAGGGAAGGAATGGATGAACATGATTTTGTGAATATATACTGTATGTATGTTGACTGTGTTTTATGATTTAGTTGAACCACAGCCAAAAAAGAGCTGCTTTTTATACAGTGTTGTATCTAATGCAAATGTTATGTAACAAATATGTCACATTTATTGAATATGTCTGCAGAAATGCATGTGTTGTCTGATGTTTTAAGATTTGAGTAACGTCTCTGCCTCCCTCTCTCTTCCTTCCTTTTTCATGTAGAACCGGGTAAAGTTGAGTACAACTTAAGGGCCAAAACTCTTCCCTCAGAGATCTCGATGTGTGCGACTTTCCCTCCTGCAAGTCCAACAAGCTCAACAAGACCTTCATAATTCCTGACTAAATGAATTATAAGATGAAAAGTCACAAATAAAACTCAATGTTGCAGTTTTTGTCTGACAATAAAATAAAAAACTGCGGTACATCTGATAAAAACAATAGTGTGTGATTCTTAACACTTCACAATTTTCATCATTTAACTGTGAAAGCCATTAAATCTCAAAGCACATTTCCAGTATAGATTGCACGCATGCAAGTTGTAGCTAAAAAGAAAAAGATTAATTAAAGTTTCATTTACAAAATCTACAGGTAAATCGCTCATTGTCTCCTCTCAAGGTATTCCCCCAGAAACAATTTGTCACTGTACAAAAGCACACTGTTTTTCATTTAAAATATTTGATTTTCGAAGTACTTAAAAAAAAGACCACATTTTCTATTCGAGATTAAGTGGATCCATTCTGCTCTTCCATTTTAGGCTGTTTTTGTTTTCAAACAGACCCTGGATTCAATCCCAGCAGACTACAGGTGAAGGCAGGAACATCCCGTGACAGAGTAAACACAAAAATACAGTTTCACACACTCACATTTAAAGTCTACAATTAGGCTCCAATGCATGTTTTTGGACTGTGAAAGGAAACTGGAGAGCACATGAAAATACCTGCTTAAAAACAAATAATTCCATTCACAATACCCCCAAGCTTAGACTTGAACCAGATATAAACTTGCTTAGATGCAACAGTGCTACCTTCTTGCCAATTTCCTCACCTATAGGATTTTAATTTACCTGTGACAAGTTTTAATACTTACCTATGTTTATAAAGTAGTTTTGTTCAATGGTCACAAAATGGCAAGTTTTGTGAGGATGACACTAATACTATATTCAGAGTAGAGACCGGCAATGAAGTCATGATGGAGCACTCCCTTCTGGTGGAAGGATGTAATTAGCTTTACTTGGTCTTTGGTCTTTGACCCTGATCTTCCACTGCTGACTGTTTCCTTTGTAGTAGGGTCAAGCAAATAACCCAGGATTTGCCATAATCTTTACCAGTCAGTATCACAAAGCAATTAGTCATTGATCCTACTGGCCGTCGGACAAAAGCTTGGGCATCTTGTCTTGGGGTCTACCAATTGCGCCCCTGGTTTCCCTTTAGGACACTTTTGCCCTCCTACACCTTGGCATGGTGGGTGACCCCAACCTGCTTAGCTAGTGGGTGGGTGTAAGTAGCCAATAAGTCGGTAGAAGCTAACAGAAGCTAGGTTTTGAGTAAATATGTATCATTTGAATGAATATTATAGAGACTGGAACAAATCCTTTAGGACTCAGTAACATATCAAATAACCAGTTAGGATATAAAAAGAAAAAAGGTGTGAAAAGTCAAGCTTTACTTCTTTGAACTTCTTTTCAGAAATTTTTTGTGTGTGTGTGTGTATGTGTATTATGAGTGGTTATACACACTCCATGCAGCATTAGGGATGAACTATGTGTACAAATGTGTGTATATATTCATATATGTAAACATCATTATTATTATTATCTACAGCATATGTGAACTAAATCATAATCACCGTCAGCTCTATCCCCTGCCAACAAATCATATAACGAGGTATAAATCATTGATGACTAGAAAGAGGTCAAATATAAGAAAAGGCTCCTAAATATCAAGGCTAATGAAAGGCAGATATTTGTTTGTATCATTTTCAATGTCTATATGTTAATCCCGCATCATTTTTGGAAAAACCTTTTGTATAGTGAGAGACTGGAATTCAAATCTGTTTGATTCAGAGATGTTTCATGCTACCAAAAAGTGCCACTGCCACCTCGAGGTAAGATGCTTCTTCATTAGAATCTATTTTAATTTGAACATTAAGCCCTTCCTCGAGGACAAACTATTTCCTGGCTTCCATTAACTTTTGCTGTGAAACAAGGAAGACCTCAAATATTAGTAGGCTATTAGTAAGCTGTTTATCTAAGAATGATCTCATTTTGTTCCGAGATTCACTGTGAGAGGTAATCATCATCTCTGCGAGATGTTCTTTTTTACTGGTGTCACATAGTTTGCCATGAGCGATAATGGTGAGGATGGACTATAATATCTGCATATCTCATTACCGGTGTAAAATTTGTTGGCAGTGTGTCATTTGTCTTTTAAATGGCGTCTTCTTTCAGTGTCAACTTCGCCTCATTATGTAAAACTTCTTCAAAATAATTGAAGAAAGCGTAAAGAGAATAAGTGGGAGGCAGAAATTCAGGTTCTGTTGTTCTTTAACGTTGCAGCAATAAGGGAAAGTCCACTTTTACTTCCCGTAAAGGGTCACATGGATTACAACATATCTTGGCAAATAGAATGCAAAAAAAAAAATCCACAAATGAAAACAAAGATAGCCAGTAAGAACTTACGACAAGCAGGTCTTGTCCTTTTTTCACTTCCACAGAAACACAGACCGCAGGAACAGAGAGGACTCAAAGTCAGCGTTAGAAGCCAAAAAAAAGATCAGAGAAATATTTACATTTTCCACAAAAGGATGGATCGCATGCTGGCTTTGCTTCTATGTCCAGTTGTGTTTTTTACCACCGTGATATCCCAACAGAACAATGGTAGTATCACTGTCTTTTACTGTATTTGATTTACTGTATGGTGTGAGTTGCATCTATTTGTTAATTTCAAATGTCTTTGTAGGTTTGACAGTAGGCAAAATCCACAAATGTGTTCAGTCTTAAGTCATAGTGTTTAGTTTTGGTGTACTGTAGGACAAGGCTACTTATTAAATTAGTCCTTGAAATAGTTTGTATACTTGTGTTGTTGCTCAAGCTTTTCTCCACGGCAAAAACTAAATTAGATTTTATCAGTTTGATTATGATTCCCTGAGTGTAAAGAAGACATAATGACTGACATGTATCTGTTCATTTTTGAGACTTCATGTGGCATGACATAAAAAAAAAAAAAAAAAAAAAAAGAACTGGATGAAAACTTCTATGTGACTGAAAAATATTTAGAGTGTTTTGACCAAATGAAGAAGACTTCATGAATCTTTGTTTTCACAGTTTGTGGCAGGCCTGAGCTGAGTCCCACCTTTGAGATGGCCGGAATCCAGTTGTACTTTAACCCCGGGGCAGAGTTGTCGCTGTCCTGTAAACAAGGATACACTCCGGTGTCGGGGCCTCGCAAGATTGTTTGTGGCGCCAGCGGCGTGTGGACCAAAACCAAATTGATGTGCATACGTGGGTCTTCATTATCCATCCATCTATTCATCTATCTATCTATCTATCTATCTATCTATCTATCTATCTATCTATCTATCTATCTATCTATCTATCTATCTATCTATCTATCTATCTATCCTGCTAACTACTCTTTAACTCAAAATGACAAACACGTGTGGATCCGGAGAAATCATATCAAATCCTGGTTTTATGATGTTCACACAGGATGTACCTGTGTGCATTAAAGAAGTCATTAGACTTTGCTCACAAAAAACTAGTTTGATTTTTGCATTGTTCATTGAAAGAGCTGAATTGTCTCACTCGATTGTATTCTTTCCTGCAGCAAAGCGATGTCCCAACCCAGAGCCACTGTTTAACGGAGAAATGTACTACGAGGATACTGTGTATCAGAGTACAATCAACTTTACTTGTGATGAAGGGTAAAGTAAAGGCATCTTGTTTTTGTCCCATACCAAATTATAGAAATAACAATGCCAGGAATGCTCTGCTCAGTTATAAGAAACTAATTGATATGCTTGAAAAGTTGATATATTTATTACTTCTGTCACACTTTTAACCTTCTTTAACGCTCACAGGTATATATATATATTTTTTTTAAAGTAATCTTCAACTCTCAGGTCAAGCAACTTCTGTTTTTTTGTGGGGTTTTTTTGCATTTCAAGCTGAGACTAAATAAATTACGCTTCTCTGCACAGATATAGATTGAATGGATCCAGCTCTACTTTCTGTCAAGCCAATGGAACGTGGAGTACAGCTGTACCAGAATGTACACGTATGTGCTCCACTCTGACCCTGCACTCAATACAGAATATGAAAAAGTTCTCTCTTTCACACACACACACACACACACACACACACACATAAAGAAGCAGTCACTTAATCTGTCTGTTAATCTGGACAAGACCTGCAGAAAAAACATTAACTACAAATACATTACTGTAAAAAAAAAAAAAAAAAAAGATGATGGGATAAAAATATACCGTATGTAAATAACTATGTGGCCTTATGTTGTCGTTCTTTTGTTGTAGCTGTGAACTGTGGTCTCGCACCAATCCCAGAGTTTGGAATGATCATTTATGACACCATGATCAGAGGAAACATCACCAATTATGGTGTCACTGGCACATACAAATGTCTTCCTCCATATGTACTCATCGGAGACCCGAGAGCAGAGTGCACCGCTGATGGCACTTGGACCAAGACACCTGCATGTCGAGGTATGACGGCCACATCAGGTTAGCAGCGTTTCAGTTGATTGATGGCAGCTTTCAAGAAATGTCACAAATATTTTCATGTTGCGACATTTCTAATTGTGACAGTTTTGATAAAACAGGTTAAAAGTTTATTCATAATTCTCCAGACAGCTTTATGGGTGGCTGGACCCAGCCGTCTAACAGTGAAGGCATGATGAACCCTGGACAGGCCACTTCACAGTCACACACACTCACACTCACACTATTGGAAATTTATTGTCACCACAACTTGGCCTCTGATAATGCTCCACCGTCAAGGGCCGACGAGTACACAGGGAAATGGCACATTTTCCACACCCAGATCAACTGCCTTTATTGATTTATTTAGTTTGGCGATCTTGTGCTTTTATTTCATAATTTGAAAAAACACAAGATAAGATGATATATTGCAAAATTAAAATGTCACCTGCCTACCAATTTTCATATAGATCATTAGCTTTTGAGATATGTTGTTAATATCTTATAAATAAATCCACACTGGGAGAACATGAAAATTCAGCCCACCACCACAACCAGGTTGACCCAGAAACAATTTCACTATGAGGCATGTGTACTTGCTACTTTAAAACCCTGCAGTCCTTAAACTCACCTCAAGGTTTGCATTTTTTTTAACTGTCTTAATGAGAAATCCTTTTGTCATTGACTCTACAACAACTCAAAAACACTGACCACATCCAAATGTAGACATATTGCATAAAAGACCATATTTGTTGGCTTGATTGTTTTAGTGTATAAATGTTTAAGGACTGAAGGAAGGGGACTGAAGAGAGACTGAAGAGAGACCCAGATCCTCTTGCTTTGAGTCAACAGTGAAAATAAAAACTTCAATAAAATAGCAAGAGTTATATAAAACAATGTTTTCAAAAGCATTATATCACCACTTTTTAATTGACAAGACTGACAATAAAAAAAAAAAAAGATGAAAATCGAAAACCATGTTGATCATGAGTTCAGATAAATTTGAATTGAAATCCATAAAATGCATTGAATCGTTCTTTTACAGTTGTGACCTGCCCACCACCGGAGAACATTTTCAAAGGCTACATGTCCAGCAGTGATCCGAGGAGGTACAACTACATGGAAACTATCAAATATGGCTGCGAGGGAGATTACGTCCTGGACGGAAGTATAGAGATTGTCTGCCAGCAGGATGGGACTTGGTCAGAAAAACCATCATGCATGGGTATGACTGGAACCAATGCCACAATATTTTCAAACACACATATTAATGTGCTTCTAAAAGAACTAAAAGAAATTCTCAGTTAAACCAGTCATGTCTCTGTATATTTCTCAACTGCAACAAAAGTTGTATTGATGTTATTGTCAGTTAATGCCATTACCACTGACATTACTTTTGACTCATTACCGTGGAACTTTTACTTTACCTGCTGTGAAATCCATTAAATCAGATACTATCGATGATGCTCTTGAGTGTCGATACATGGAATTTTTAGAACTTTAGAAAAGCATAATTTCATGAAGAATAATACAATATTTTACATTAGACTGTCTTACTTTATCATAATTAAGGTCTATATGGTGATTTTTATATGTTGAAGCTTTGCCGGTCACAAATTGATTGACATTTTAAGACCTAACAAATCCTAAGGTTTAGTGTGTACGAGGAGTTTGTTAGTTTACTGATGTTTTCCATATTCCTAAATGAGACCGCAGACAAACACAACAGAACTGATGATTGTGTTATATTTCTGTGGGGCAACAATAATGCACAACATGGCATGGATGTCAAATTAAATTATTTTTCTATTTATTCCCAGGGTCTTGCCAGGTTGGCATAACGAGGGGGAGGATATTATACAAAGGGAAAAAAATCTGGATTGAAGAATTTAAGCCCAACAAAATCCTCCACAAAGAAATAATCTCGCTATACTGCAAAAACACCGCCTGGAACTGTGGGTACGCCATATCAACCCAGTGCATCAATGGAAGACTCACCATCCCTGAATGCTTTGAACGTAAGAAATACTTTAATTTCGAGAGTGAAAAACTAAACATTTTCTCACGATATGCACCACTTGTCAGTATTACAGGGCCTCCAAAGTAGCATTTGAAAACTACAGTCTATAGACTCAAATGGCAGGTGTTAAAGTCTTGCTTGCGTGAAAAATACATTTCATAACAGATCTACTCCTGCATTTTGAACGGTTTATTGGTGGAAGATAACTGGAGACTAACAGTCCAACCACAAAATATTCAGAATGAAATCTCACTTATATAAACCAATGAACATAATTTACACTAGAGCCTCCAGATGCACATGTGCAGGACTCTGACTTTTGAGGCCTCATTATGAAGACACTCGGAAAATTCTAACATAAGCTTACCCACTTCAGTATGATTCAGAAGTTAATTGTAAATAAACATTGTATCCGATGTGCATGATGATTTACTATTTAGAAGTTGCAGTATGATGAGTTGCTGTGCTCTTCCTTCTCTAAAATGTTCTATCTCTGTCGTCTCTTTCCAGAACCCGGCCGCACTGATTATCAATTGCATTGGAAGTCGCTTCCTTCAGAAATCAGGCAGTGCTGAAACAGCTACAGATCCCATCGACGATGACGATTAAGCACTGCTTGTATGGAACATGTGTTGGTGTATTATTTGATTTCAGTATAAAACAAAAAATTTAAATAATGTGACTCAAGGTACATTTTCTGTATATACAAATGTTGTAAACATGCTACCATCTAAGGTTCATTTCAGAGTCTCAGTTAGTCAGCCATACATTGGGAATAACACAATGTTGAGAAAGTGATTCAAATGTTTTTTGTTTTGTATTTTTCTCTTGATGTAAAAATCATCCAGTTTGGGCCGGGTTGGAAGGGCTGACATGTTTGTTAGCGATTATCTAGATGTTTAGTGGATTATTAATAAATAAATGAGAGTTTCTGTATCTTCTGAGAAAATGTTTGTCTTATTCTGTCACATGATGGACAAAGTGCTTGTGGTATCTGCAATAAAGCATTTCAACCAATATGGTAGCATGCCACTATGGAATTGTCAAGTGCTTCGGTCTGTGAGGAACACTGTATATTGCTGACAGTCAGTTTATTTACTACAATTTAAAGTAAATCAAAAATAATCAACAAAATAATTTTCCACCACTTGAGCATTCCCCAAAGCACTTTACAGTGTTATTCACATTCACCCTTTCATACACACATTCCAATGGAGGCGGTGATAAATCATCCATTGGGAGCTATTTGGTGTTCAGTGTCTTGCTCAAGGACACTTCAACATGTGGACAGGAGCAGGTGGGAAATCGAATTTGCAACCTTCCGATTGAGAGACGACCAGTCTCTCAACCGAGCCTTACGTGCCACTCTGGACTCACTTTCAGTCCTTTCACCAAGTTTATCACAGGAAAGGCATTGACATTGATGGGAGTCATTTAGAATGTGTTCAACGGAAGTACTTAGAAATTATTACCGGGGAATATCCAGAAAATGTTCTGTGAAACAGTGAGTGCTTATGATTTTAGATGGAAGTTAAATTTCCAGATGCATAAAGTGTGCACTACTCTGAAAAGTTTGTGTCACCATCTGTGGAGTAAAGTTGTGGAGTAAATTAGGAAAAGAGATAAAAACAAATATAAGACATTATTCTGTTTAAAATATATTTTTTTTAGTACAATAGTTCATCTTTATGAGGGTTTTTTAATTCAGATTATTGAATTTGAATATCGAACAGAGAATATTGCATCAAAATGTATTATAGTTTATTATGATCATCTGTGCAACTGTTGATATTAAATTGCAGGAAACATTTGTCACTGAGTTTTTGACAGGGATATGGTAGTGTTTTTTTTATTTTATTTTTTATTGGATATAGGAGTGGGGGGTAGGAGTAAATACGTTTTTACTCCTTCCTACTCTTTTTCATTCATGCAAAGTTATATCAAGTGGATTGTGTTGTTGCGATTTATTCATCAAAATTTTTCTTTTGTCTTTATTTCTTTTTTATATTTGTATGTTCGACATAAAGATTCATTCATTCATTTAAAAAATAGTGGAATCGCTTAAAAAAAACAACAACAACAAACAAAAAAAAAACCTTTGTACAGTAGTTCATAAAGTAGTTTACAACGTCCATGTGAAGGAGCGTGAAGGTTTCCTCCTCCGCGCTGTGGCTTTAAGAAGCCGCAGTCTCGTGGTTCCGTCTGTTCTCGCGAGATGTGACGACATCTCACTCTCTTCTTGTCCAGCATGGCGGCGCTGTATGAGGGATACACGTTGTGCGGACTGGTTCAAGATCATAACGTGTCTCACTCTGGCATTCAGGGTATCGAAGAGGAGAGAGACAGCGACCATGTTGTCGTCACACACGCAGATAGATGCGTGACTTTGTACAAGGTAACGTCAAATAGATCATCTGCTCTGGCCGGGGCGAGCTGCTCCGCTCGTGTTAGCATCCTCGCCTTGTCCGGATGGCTGGACCATCACGATGGACACAAACAGACGCGCTGTGAGCTTCTGTGGTGAAAGTTAATAATATGTGTAGATTGAATATATGTTGTGTTGGACAGACAAAAGTTAGTTAACACATCACAGCACCTGAATGTCTGGCTGCACGTTTCTAATTGACAAATTAATTCACGCGTTAAAGTGCTGTATTTATTTCTCATATTGAATATCTTGTAAATTATTGTATTCTTTCCAGCTATGGCTTAGCTCGCATGTCTCTTTTGTTTCAGTTGTTTTTTTAAATGGTATTTTTACATGGTTCACATAATTCCCAACATAGCATGTTGCCTTTGACATCCATTCATCTCTACATTAAAGTTCTGGGGTTTGCAACCTTCAACACTCAAAGAGCCATTTGGACCCGTCTCACACTGAACAGAACACACTGGGAGCCGTGCGCGCGAGCGCGTTAATATTATCAACTCCCATCAAAACTCCCAAGAACAGGGAAACATGGATGTACCGTTGTGATTTAAGAAATTGTTTGTTTTTTATTTAATCGAACTTTGCTTAAAAAAAACAAAAGATGGCCACACTGGTTTAACGTACCTAATCTATCTTTTTAAGAACACACTTTGTTGCAGTCTTATGGCAAATGTAATTGACTTCATCTTAAAAACATCCTAAATAATATCAATCCACTTGTCCGCCATTGCTTTTTCTACTTTCATCCACTTCATGTAATGGTCTTCCTGCCAGCTGTACTTAGTACCTGAAATAGATATTTATTCTTGGAGGAGTTATCAGGTGGCAGAGCTCAGAGACAAAAAGAAACTGAGAAAGTCCTCTGCACAATTTTATAAAGCTGCCAAAAAGGCAACAATATTTGAGGGAATGATTTGCTTCATGGTGGCGTAACTCCATATCTGTCATAAAGTCCTTACTTTAGTTCAGATAAAAACTTTTAGGAAGAATAGTTAATTGAAGGGCACATACTCAAATTATTTTGTTTAAGCCTGTACACATCATGCTGTGGACTGAGTGATAGATGGAGCATGTCATGTATTGAATTGTGATATTGGTGGCCTGACCCCCGAGCAGGAGAAACTCACACACTTTAAAGAGCCATACATGGTTGTTATTTGCGATGCAAAGACTACTTGAAATCGGCAGCTTAAATTTTTTTTTTTTTTTTTTCACTTAAGATTCACAGGTACAGTTTACACGGTCGTGGACTCAAAATTTAATAACCCGAAAAGAGTTTCAAGATACACATGTGTTTGTAATATATAGTTTCCCTCTGGAGTTCCCTTCATTGCTTTCTGTCTCCACTAACAACTAGACGGACTACTTCACAATAAACCCTGACACTTGGTCTAAATAACCAATAAATCATTTGAGTCTATGTACAACATAAATAAAATAAACATAACATAAAGAAAATGTTTATCAGAGAAAGAAGAGCAAGGTCTCAGTTTGTTTTGGGACAGCGTAACGACTTTATGTATGTAAAACATTATCTTTATTTATGATTCCTCCCTCTTGTGTTCTCACAGGTGTCGGACCAGAAGCGACTCGGCAGCTGGACGGTGAAACAAGGACAAACTCTCACCTGCTCAGCGGTGTTCAACTCGCAGAGTAAAGAATATGTGGTGGTCTCAGACAACAAGGTAAGTTTTCCCTGCAGTTCAAGTTCAGATACGTTTCCATTTATTTCAGATAATCAAATACGTTTCCATTTATTTCAGATATTCTTCCATACAATATAATCATTTTGTGTGTCTCCCAAGGTTGTCAGAATTTGGAAGGAGGAAGATATACTGTTGGACAAATCCTTCAAAGCTACTGTGAGTGTGAAATCAAATTCTTAGATTTTGGAGTTGAAGGGAGAAATACATCAAGTAATTTTGTTATCGTAAACTATTATGCATCGAGTAAATTAATTTAAAAAAACATTTCAAGCTCATTTAAAAGAAAATGTTCATTGCATATGTCAGAAGCTTGAATATGGAGATTTTTGTTATTATTCATGATAAAATGAAGAAATCTTGATCCTGATGCCTCCAGGCTGAAGTAAATGCATCATTTCATTGCTGTGTGGGGAAAAACCCTGAACTTATTCTCTCTTGCATCCATGATTTCTCTCCAGGTGTCATCAGATCTGTTGAAGGTTCACTGTGTTCGAGGACACGAGCCTGTCGCCTTATTCCAGAGAGGAGCGGTGAGGCTGCTGGACTCTCTGCTTTCTGCTCCCCAGCAGCCGATAGAAGAAGTCTTAGCTCAAGAAGAAACTATTAGGTTGGCGTTTTAAAGCAAATATTCCTTTTTATTAAAATGCCTGAATTGCTGGCGTCCTGATGGTGTGTTTTCTTTCTCGTCTTTAGGTGGAGTACCAATATTGTTGCAGAGATGCAGCAGTGCGTCATTTTCACAACTGAACAGGTACACCGATACGATGTGATTCATTCTCAGTGTATCACACATCGTTTTCAGTCGACCTTTTGTAATTATTCCAGACATTACCGAGTGTTGATTTCTTTTATGTGTCCTGAATGTCTCTGCACAGAAAGGCGAACATTTCCTCTACCTGCACAAGCTGAACCCAAACTCTCTGCTGAGGTACCGGCTGGAGAGGGAGGAGCCGGGACTCTGCCCACTCAGCTTCTGCGCCTCCTACAGGGACAAACACATCTTCCTGCTTTACCTTTGTAAGCCTGAATGCCCAGTGACAATCCTTATTGTGTCGGGATGATACAACCACATGTAAATTTATTGAGAGCACTGATACTCTGAAAAATTATTAAAAAAATTACTTAAATTTAATTAGTTGCTGACATTTCCAGACAATGTCAATAGACTTTTACCAAAATATTGGGTTGAAACTTATAGTTCATATATTTTTACATGTAAATGATGTCAATCATGGATAAACAAGGGCCCATTGTTAAAAATGCCATGCCAACATTATATACAGCAAATCCAAAAAAACAGAGTGAAAATTGACAGGTTTTTGCCATTAGACTCTACAAACTATCAAGTAATGAATTCTTGGATCATCTTATGACATGCAACCAACAAAGGCAAACGAAAAGCTTTTCACGGTTGCCATGGAAACCAGCAGACACTTAAATTCTAGTCTGTATTTTGACCAGTCGTGTAATCCAGACTTCACGTGAGTATTTGGTGTATACCTAGTTATTTTTCAGTCAGCATTGCGTACATCCGTTCTCAAGATCCCCATGATGCACCGCTTGGCTGTATCTACGAGCCAGAGAGTCCATTCTTTCTCCCCCTGAGATGATGAAGCCATGACCCACCTTACTCTGCCTCATTGACAAGCTCTCAGTGCATTCGCTGATCGATTGTTTAGTGTTTGTTTACCGTGCAGCGTGAAGGCTGACGGGCCAATAAGAGGAAGTGTATTGTGGGTCACATGAAGGCTAATGGCATTTCTGGGCTAGTTTATAAGAAGGCAAAAATTGAGAGTACACCTACTTCTCTAGGATTCACCACACCACTGACTGTGATCTATAAGGCCACTCTGTTTATCAATCAGCAACACATTGTTGGCGATCAACAAATCTAATCAACCTAACATATTGGGGGGCCTCTAAGATTTCCACCTTTTTAGAATGGAGAATACATAATCTGGTCATCAAAAAGATTATCGGTGTTGCTTTTCGGATGAAGTATTTCAACCTGCCAAATAAAACACCAACTCAATTCATACTTGAAGTTTTAACCAGTTTTCAATCCCAGACAACTTTATGAGAGTGAACTTCCTGTGAACACCTCCTTATTTGTAACAATAGTGCTGAACCCGAGATGGTATTCTGTGACTTTAATACAAGTTTATTAACTTTAACAAAAAGTCCCATTGGCCTCACTGCTTTTGGTATAGCATTTTTTTAAGTAGACAAACCATAAACTCTGAGATATTTGGTATCATTTTCTTCTATTGATGTTCCTCCCTCCCAAAAATCGAATTACTATTTGTGTTTTGTTTTTTCTCTCTCGTTCAGACCCTAATGGTCGAGTGTACCAGAGTGTCGTCCCTGTGCGGAGCCTTGGATCTGAAGATGGAGCCCAGGCTCTTCCACTTCCTCGCACCCTGCTGCTGGGGCTTCCGGTTGGGGAGGGTCTGTTGGAGGCAGCATCAGTTCTGGTCCTAGATGAAGCCCATGCTGCTGTTGTGGGGGTGCCACACCCGTCTGCTGGAGCCAGCAAAGGTAAGGCTTTTTGGAATAAAGATTCCCAGTTGATGAGTTGATGATAAACTAGGCTCAGTTTCATTCAGTGGTGACTTTTAAAGGGAAACATGGTTATTTCGACTTCTTGTCTTCAATGTTGTATGATCTTTTTCTCGAAACCGTCATAAACCTTCTTTTTTTTCTTTTTTTTTTTTTTTGTGCATACGTGTAATAAATACATTTTAAATTGGAGATGGACAGAATTCTGCTGATTTAGAAGAAGCAGAGTCTCAGCAAAGGGATTATAAACAGAATATATCATAAATGAATTGCAAACTGTGGAGAAAGAAGCTTAAAGCATTGAAAAGATTATAGATTAGTTTTTTTTTTTTCATTTCATTCTGTGCTTTGTTAAATAGAAGAGTGCAATAAAAGGGAAAAAACTAATAGTTTTGTAGAAACGGTTAACAATTAAGCTTGTTTAGATCCTGATAAATGTTTCTCATGGGGGCGTGTCTGTGTTGCCTGTCGTCCAATTGTCAGTATTTATTAAACATAATGTGTGTGAAATACCTACAAATCACAAATTGACTCTGTTTTAATCTTGTTGAGCTTCTATTCATCAATCTGTAATATAGAAAATCTAATCTGAGTTCAGTTTTTAGTTTCTAGATTTTGTGCTGTTGCCAAGATAACGACTATTTTTAAAATTCCAACATAATTGATAAAACGTGAGAAGGTGAAAGAACTTGGTTATAATCCAGAATATTTTTTTGTATTTTGCTGCTTTCATTTTGATTGGTGAGGTTTAACTTTGAGAAAAAAATTCGAATATTGTAGACATCTGTCTGTGGCCACAATGGCTGATATTTGTAATTTCTATTTGCTATTTTAGATTTTCTCTGCATCTGGAATACCAACTTTCAGACGCTGCAAGCTGGAAAAGAGATGGCGGGTAAAATCTTTGGGCAGGTATGTATATTCATTGTGTACTGAGGTGAAAAAAAAACTCAAAGCAGGTTGCTTTGAATGTTACTGAAGGGCAAATGGAACGGCGACTCTTTTGTGTTCTTAGGTTTTTACACTATTTTCTGAGTTTTGCGTGTGGTGCCGCACTGCAGGCCAAGGTTCCCTGTCCTCCCAGCTGCTGGGTGCTGATGGAGGACTGTATGACTTTGGTAGATCATTGTGTCTGCTCTCCACTGTGATGGGGCTCCTTGTCCCTCCTCACAACTAAATAGCAGTTTACACCCCTAAAACCTAGAAAAGGTACAAGCTGTGTTCTTACCTCACTTGTACCATTAAAACTGTATTTGTCATCTCATTTTCTTCTGATGTAGCTTTGGAGTTTTTCCAACAAGCTCTTTATTCCACATGGGAAAACACTCTCCGTCATACCATACGAATGTCCCAAATCTTCCCTCGCTTCAGCCTTGGGCAAACTGAAACAGGCCAAGATTGAAGGTAAGCAAACGCGGCTTTACTCCTGTTGCCATAATAACTTTGAGCAGCTGCAGAATGCTAATAAAACCATCCTACTTGATGATACTGATTTAGTAAAGGTGATTGATTAGTTGTTTATTCAAGTTGTGTTTGTTTCTTGAGGTGTCATTACTGCATTGCTCACTCTGAAGTGTTTTCTTCTAATTGCTGCAGAGTCTCCGTCTCCAGCCTGCGTGCCCTCGTGGAATAACATCCTGCATGGAGACAAAGCTCAGCCCTCCAGAGTGGAGACCAGGAAGTCGGTACGTTGGGTGACTTGCTTTAATGAGTTTTTGTGACGGTGAGACTATTTTGTGTAAAGATTAAGATACCAATTTAACATAATAGGATTTAAAAGAGGTTTGTAAAACAGAAATGGAATTCACTTAAATTGAATCGTGACTGAATTCCTCCTATGAATGTAATTTACTCATGGTAGTAGTTAAACCGTTGCTGGGTAATATTTTGATTCACAGTATTTTCTGTATGATTTAGTCAGCAATTATTCTGACATACAAATTTTTTTTTTTTTTTTTTTTTTAATGGCATATATGAAGTTTAAGCTTGAAATTTGATATTAGATGTTTTGGCTTTTTGTTCAATGCAACTTTAGCAAACTTTGGACTATTTTTGTGCGAATCAAGATCCATCTGAAGATTATTGGGTGAATTGGTGAACTATAAGCAGTTGTTTTCAAATAGATTCATTTGTTTCTTCCTCTTCCACACAGAGAGTGAACCGTAGGACACAATCAAGTACTATTTTAACAATTGATCAAGTACTGGAGCTCACTAAGGTAATTTTTTGTGTGTGTGTGTGTGTGTGAGAAAATATGAATGCTTACCAGAGCTCTGTTGAATATATGTCAGTCAACAGTAGACTGATGAGAGGTTTTCATTTGTTGGATGCAGACGGCACCAGCGGAGGAGGTCCAGAAGGAGGTGGAGGGGCTGCTGTCCAGATCCGACCTCCAGGACCTCCAGCCCTCTTTGGGCCAGTTGGCTTCAATCCTCGTGTCCCGGAGCCTGACTGATCCAACCTTCGACTACCACATCACCCTGGCCCAGCTCGTGCACACTCGGTGTCTGTGCCACAGGTCAGTAAGGCCAGGCAATATGGGATTGTGGTGGTTTTTTTCTCTCCCTCATGTCATTTCAGATTAAAGCACTCATTTGTTTACTGTTTTAACCACCGGGAGTCTGCTCTGCAATGCAGAAAACACAAACTGAATGATCTCACCTGCATTTTTGCATATTGTTGAAGTCATCCTGTCTGGTTACTGCTGATTATAATCATAAACCGTTGTCTCGTTCCACAGTGTTTGTCCTGACCTTGTGCTCCTGGCGCTTGAGAGGAAGGATTACTTTCTGTGTCAGCTCTGCTTGCAGTTCTTCCCCGACATCCCTGAAGCCGTCACCTGTGCCTGCCTCAAGGCCTTCATCAGGTAAAAGGGAAAACACTACAACAACAATACAGCCGTGGGCTCTTGAATAACATCATAGATGTCTGTGGATTGTTAATGCAAGCCGGTATAATAGGCGGAAACCCATCCATGCATGCAAACACTGTGCCAACTCTATGCATTGGACACTGACCTGAAATAGTGGATTTAAATGTTTTGATGAAAACAGTAAAGATGTGCTACAGTTCAGGTTATTTTTGACACGACATAAAATAACTCCATTTTGTTCTCATTTTCTTGCAGCGTGCCAGATGCCGATGCAGAGAAGATGAAACTGGAACCCGAGAGCGTCTCTTTTATGGAGACTTTAATCTTAAGTCAGCGTGCAAAGACCGGCTTGCAGAATGGCTTCAGCCCCAAGTCCATGGAGGATGATCCGTCGGACACCATCAGTGACCAACAAAGCACAGCGGCGGAGAAGGCGAAGGCTGCTGCTCCACCGGGACACGTCTGTCCAGTGGGATTGCAGAAAGCTGTTCTACTGTATCCTTCCTGTACAAAATCACTCGTATACAGCATTCACTGATCTGTCTTCATGTGTATATTATAATCCTGCTGCTCACGTTCAACTTTTGAAGTCTTAACTTGAGCGACACAGAAACGAGGTCCTGCAGACGGGGTACAGTGACGCCTTCATCCTCCCACATCTTAAAGATCTTTCTTCTCAACAAGTTGTTGTGAGTAAAAGCCAACAAGTTTTCTTTGTCTATATAATAATCCACCAAAAGACTGAAGTCTATGCTTTAAACACTGAGCATGTTATTTTTCATTCAGCTTCTCCTGCAGTATCTGCAGTTTGTCTACCTAAGATATTCCGAAACTCCTTCATCACAAATGGATGGACTTCGATTACCCAGTTTGTCTCAGGTCGGTGACTCACTAAAACATGCACTTTGTGACATCAAAATTTACGAAAGTGTAACAATTTCAAATTACACACTTATTACAAAGAAGTAATCTACTAAATGTAAACTTAGTTTAGCTTTTTGTGCATAGTTTAGAAGTAGTCATATATCATTGTAAGAATAGTGTAATAGATAGAAATAAATGGTGTCCAGTAAAGCAACCTTTCTTGATATCCCTGTTGCCCTGCAGGTCATGGATTGGGTGTGCTTGTTGTTGGACGCCCATTTCACAGTGCTGGTGATGACTCCAGAGGCCAAGGGCTTACTGCTGAACCTCCACACTTTTGTTAAGTCTCAGGTAACAAAACAGTTTCTCCCTCAGTGTGTTTCCTAACCAGCTCAGACAATAACCAGTCTTGAGTTGTTCGAAATATTTTGCTTGCCTTCTAATGGCAGATAAATGAGTGCTGCTTTATAAACAAAAGCTACATTATCTTGTTTTGAAACTTATATTATTTGTGTTCCCAGGTGAAACTGGTTTCTGAACTTGGAAAGATCGAAGGCAGCCTCCATGAGCTCAGTAAGATGAAAGAGAAGAAGGACGTTGGACAATACTCAATCGAAGTTATTGAGCTTTTTTAGAATGTGTATACAATCCTTTTAATAATTCACCGAGAATTTGTTTTCCTTCAAGTTTTTCTCGAGGTGAAAAGCGAGACTTCAGGGTTTCATACTGTCCCAGCTGTTGTAAGAGTACATTTTGGCACAGATGATGGCAACCACATAAGTTTAACTGTAACTAAAGAGACTACGACAATGTAATTTACAGAGTTACAGACGTCTCTGAATTGTGTATTAAACTTGTCGAAGCTGGTGAATTGTTGGCCATTCAGTTAATATGGTTTGCATGCCTTAATTTACAGTCTGCTCTTATAGTTGGCAAAGAAATTCTCTGATACATGCAAAGCTCATGTCATGTGTGTGGCTGCTGATATAAAGGGGACAACCTTTAAAATTTTGTGAATGCGTTCTCTGTATCTGTCCAAACTGAATATTTCTAAGTCTGTTGGATGTGACTTTTGTTTTTTTTCCACATGAAATCCTATTATGTTGATTATAAATATATAACAATGGGGGGGGGGGG
>OMNM01013168.1:3363-17344 GCA_900302745.1 Parablennius parvicornis | reverse complement strand
CCGTCTTTTTTTTTTTTTTTTTTTTTTCTTTTTTCAAGTTCCTCCTTTGACAAACTGACTCGTAAAGGAGGCTCATTCACCATACTGAGAGTAGGTCACGTCTCACCTCCAGGTATGCAGCCATCGGTAAGCCTCCGTGTTTGCCTACCCATATTCATTTTAAGAGTTTGGGTGTTTACCCTGCATTAAGAATGCCTCGAGGCATTTACATGCATGTTGCAGCGTTGGAGTTCTTTGAATTGCCAAGCCTTGTAATATTGTTTTGAAGTATTCATGATTGCGTCTGGGGGTGAAACATTGACAGGAGGCTCTGTGCCAGATCTGTCGTGAGTTCAGCTAGAATGGCGCAAGAGCCGCTATCTGACATCATGGCATATTTATATCTCTAAATTAGGTTACTACTTTCCTTTGGCGAATATACCCACTGTGAATGTTAAGCATCTGGATCGAATTGCTCAGATCCCGTGATGGATGCTTTCCACTTAGTATTAAGAACTTTTATCCCTTCTCCACATCGGATGTTTATCAGATCATGTTGGCTCTGCGTGTGTGTGTCTGTGAGAGACCAAGGGAGATGGTTGGTGTGGGTGCCTTCGCTGACTTGCCAGACTGAAGCTTGTCCCATTGACACACTTCAGAGCGTCTGCAGGAGTCGGCGAGCTTGGAACTGCACCGTCCAGCTGTCTTGTGGGTTAAATCAACACGGAGCAACGCCCCGCTGTGGTCTTCCATGTGGCACAGAGCGACTCATTGGGCAGTGCTCAGCACTAACTCAGGCTGACTCTGGCTAAAGTCGCCTGTGCTAAATATGTACGCATTGATCTACTCACTTTTTTTTTTGCATGCGTTTCACTGCACAATGAGGAGGATGTAAATAAGGCACAGCAGAGTATTCTCGTTCTGGAGTGACCTTTAATGCCTCTTTGCTTTTAAACCATTTAATACAAACTGTTTTCTTTGTGTTTTTATTGAGAAATTTTGAAGTGACGAAAACCAATTTGAAAGTGACAAAAAAAAATTTCTAAGCTAAACACGATGAGACAAAATTGATGGAAAACATAATTTGCTAGAACTTGATCCATCCATCCATCCATCCCTTCATTCTCGCTTTTTCCAGTTCAGGGTCGCAGGGTGCTGGAGACGATCCCAGCCTACTGTGGGCGAGGGCAGGGTACACCCTGGACAGGTCGCCAGTCTGTCACAGGGCAGCAAGAACTTGATATTTTTTTTTAAATCACTTGGATGGTCTTGGCAACACAGTTGTGGAATGATTAGCACTTTGGCGTCATTTTGAAAAAGGCCTTAACATTTCCAAGCTGCAGGAGTTGTTGAGAGAAATGTTAAGAGTCCAACATATCTGTCACCATTAAGGTGTTTAGGTTTTTAGGGTTTTAAGGTTAAGGTTGCAAATAAAGTTTTGTTAAATAAAGTATACAAACCAAAGTAGAGGTCATTAGTGTAGCAATGGGAATTATTGTTATTTATGTGTTGCTACAGGGACGTGTTAGTATGCGACACCTGAGATACCCGGCCTTGCTGCAGAAGTAAAGAAATGAATGTTATACAGCTGTCGGTGGAAACGATACAAGTCTGGAGTTTTTCTGTGAATAAGGAGCAAACATTAACGTCTAGAGAGCCACCCAGTGTATCAGAATATGTTCACTAGCTCTGCATCAAACCATTATCTGGGATAGATCTGCCTTGACTTGATGTGCAGGGGAACCAATCGAGTTTAAGGATCTGCCCACTGAATTTGACAGATAAAATGATTTCATGACACATTTACCTTTAATGCCAATTTAATTAATGACACATTTAAATAATTATTTAATGTTGCATTTATTTATAAAAGTTTGGCATGTTTAGTCCTCCTTGAGCCTGCAGTGGTTAGCATTCTTACCTCACAGCGAGAAGGTCGTGAGTTCAAGTATGGCCCAGGGCCTTTCTGTGTGGAGTTTGGTGATCGCTTCGTGTGCTTAGGTTTCCTCCTACAGTTCAAAAACATGCATGTAAGGTCAGGTGGTGATGCTATATTGCCCCTGAATGTGAGAGTGAGTGTCCATACTCCTGGAGGTGCCGGGGTCTAAACTGAAGCTCAGCAGTGACACAGCTTTTTCTGTTGCTGCTATTAAATTCACTGTGCATCAGACAATCCCCTTCACTGTCCATCTTAAAACCCATTTTTATTTCTTGGCTTTTAAACCAGCTTGGGACTTTGGTTCTGTTTTTTGCTTCCATTTTATTGTTTTTATTGTCTTTTTTCTTATTTAGTGTTCACACGTTATGTTGTTAGGTTTTAATGTCTAAAAGCAACCACAGCTGAAACAAAGTGATACATAAAGTGCTATATAAATAAACTTGGGATGAGTTAAAGAAATCTTCACCCAGAAATGCCACAGAAGACCAATTTGATTGTTTTTAAGTGATGTTTATAAGAAAACATGAGGGCAGGAGCAATAAAAGAGATTTAACTAAGTCTGCATTGGAACCGTGTCTTGCTTTTATTTTTGTTTTTAAAGCTTAGCCTTTCTCCTTGAATTTGGTTTTCACATTGAAAATGACTGACCCTTTGTCCTCGGCCAGGCCTTGCTGATATTTATTTATAGGTGTATTCAGCCCTGTAATAGTCTGCCAGCTAGCTGTAGCTTTTATGTAAAACCCAAGTACGAGTTGCTTGGCTTACAGTTCCTACATAGCCTAGCATTATCCCACACACAACAATAGCTGTGAGACTGCTTGGTCTATTTTTAGCTTGCTCCTACTCACAATTTGATGTTTCAATACATACAAATCAAAGCCCTTCAAACATGCGCTGCCCACACGCGAGAGACCCTCTTTGAAACTTTAAAAAAAATCTGTCAATGCTGCTCACATTTCTCAATAAACTCCCTCCAGTGGTTTCCAGAAGGGAATTTCTCTGCTTTTCTAATCTAATATTCAGTTCAATTCGATGTCGCTAGCCCAGAGTGAGGAGAAACTGCACTGTTCCCTGTCTGCATCCTTTCTCTAATGTTTATTTTCCTTTCTCTCTTTCTGAAGCTCTGTCTGGATTTTGAAGTCCCTCTGTGACAGCTAAAATACTCTCCTGTGCCAGAGTATCCACGTGCACAGCTCGTCCTGCTCGCTCACAGTCTCAATATATGTCTGTCAAGAGGCAGCTTATTCCGGATGGGATTATTTCTGTGTCTTTATGACAACGTGCCTGAGACAGCATTAAGATCACACAGCTGTTCTTAGTGTGTGCGTGCGGACTTGCGTGCGTGTGTCATAATTGAGTTGTTCCCGAGGAGTAGTTGTGGTAAGAAGTGCCCTGGGCCACCTGGAACTGGGTGATAAGCTACTCCCTCGACTGGGACTTGCACTCAGGCCACAGGTGACACCGTGCACAGCTGCAAACACTCGTCCTAAGCTTACAAGTGTGAATGTCTCAATTCTGGCTCCGCAGGCACACCTCCTTTTTGCCTGTGGACCTTTTGAGAAAATTGTCTACAAGCCTTGCTCAGGCACCTGGGATTAATGTCTTTCCACCTGGCAGGTTTGGAAAGAGATTATTTATGAATTCCCCAGTCCTGCGATGAACTTATTCTCACTGCACATTCAGATCTGTGTTAAGGGACTAAATGGTAATTTAGGAGTACAGACCTCCATCTATGTTAATCGTTTTCTCTACTTTGCTATGCAGATCTCACATCACATTTGACTGAATATATAGTTTCAAAACCTCTACAGTGATGTCTAAATACATAGCTGTGGGCTTCTGGTACCTGTCCCTTGGAATATTGAGTTTTTGTATATAAAAAGAAAAAGGGTCTTGGATGAAGACCAGATCGACAAGCTGAAACCTCATCTCTCACTTGTTGGATTTTCTATTTTGAATAAACTAAACTAAGAAAGGGTCAAGAAAGGTTTGAAACATCTGTGATGACTAACTGACTGTTAAGAAATCCACTATATTAATTATTATGATTTCTAACATATTCAAAAATCCAAGCAACATGTGAGGATCTGTGAGCCCTGGAAAGAATTTTGCTAAATCCTTCAAATGTTTTGAGATATTTTAAAGATTATTTCACAAACTCTCTTGTCAAATTTTTAGCACAATGATGCTTTTTAATGCTAAACTTCACTACTACTGGTATTTATTATGATCATTATAGGTACTTCAACCAAAACGGGAATATTTCTACTGATAATTCAGACCAAAAAAAAACCAACCTAAAATGTTGGTGTTTTGAAATAAGCCAGGAACATTGTGAGATATATTTTCAGACAACTTCTGGGGTATTTACTTTACTTTTTGCTAATGTGAAAGGACACCTCTGTATTTCATGTCTGCATCTGTTTAACAAAGACAATATCAGGCTTTAAATATGCCACATAGGTTTGTTGTTGGCTTGCGAATGATTGTGGCAAATCTTTTGCTTCTTTTAATTCACAGCTGTGTTTGAGTATTCAATCTTTATATATTGGCATTTTTGTATTGTAAAAGGCAAAAAAAAAAAATTAATTGTTATGAATCACAAAACTATGGCAATGAAATTATTGTTGCATTTTCATTGGATGAGAGAATAATCTGTTTTTGGACCGTGTGGAGGGAGGAAAAAAAACAACCCTTCTTGCATTCGTATTATATTCCAAAATGTGCCATTAAAAGGCCAAATGCCCTATCTCTAAATGTTCATGGAAGTGAAAAGTTTATTTTGGAGCTGCCCTGTGAGTCACAGACAAACTATGAAACCACACCAAACTTAGTGGAGGTAATAATTACTTTGACGTCTGCTCAAAATGTCCTGAACAAGTTTCAACATTGATTATTCATCAGGGTATTTTCTTTAAACTTCCATTGTGTCATCAAGTTGACGACTTAAACATAAACCTATAATCACAATATACGTCACTGTGAATAAAGGAATAAGGAAGAAAATCTTTTGTCTTTGTTTAGTTCCTTGATTATACCGTCGTTGAACATTAACAAAGAGCAAAAATCTGACATTTTCAAAAGAAATAAAGGCAAACTTTCACGGTTTTTTCTGCTCCTTCACATGACACTGGCTTTGATTCAGTTAAACCCAGAGCTTTTGAAAACACTGGATAACATATTGAAACATTTTATACATACACCAGAATGAGTGCACCTACACCACAAAAACATTTTAAACACACTTGAATGTAGTTCTGTTCTCTGCATGGGTGCCTTTACTCGGAAACACAGCACCCAGTGGTAGCGTGACATGCAAACTGCAGTGTTTTCAGTGTTTCTGGCATTTATGATTTTCAAGAGGTTGTTTTCAGCATAGAACTTTTCTGAAATGAAAACCCCCAAAACAATGCTATTTTCAGTTGATGGTTGTCGTGTAAGCAGGGCCTGAGGGTGAACGTAAGGCTACACCCTAGACGGGTCACCACTCCATCACAGGGCACACACACCTCAACAACCTTTCTTTTCACTGTGGGAGGAAACTGCATCACCTCTGGAAAAGCCATGCACACAATGGGATAACATTCAAACTAAACACAGAATCGCCCCTTACCGGACTTGGATAGACTTGCCGTGAGGCAAGCCTAGTCATGAGATGATTAGATCGGTTTTGTTTTGATATTTTCTCTCTGTGAAATACATCCAGCTGCTTTTTTTGTGTCCAATGTAGAATCTATTCATGACACTGTCCCCACTATGGGTGTATACCAGAATGCTCTGCATTGTTGCCTGAAACTAAATTAGCTAATAATTAATTTTAATTATGCAGGTTTGCTGTTGTCAGAATGAATGGTGAAAATGGTTGACGGTACAATCACAGTAATGTAGCCTTAGTTTCTCTCCCCACAGACACGGGGTCCATGTAGGCGCTGCCTGCTCCTCGTACACCTGGTGCTTTGTGCCGTGTCCAGAAAGATGAAGGCCGGTTGGCCGCAGCCTGAATTCAGCAGTAAACACTGTCCTCTTGTCGGCTTCAAACACTTTGAAGGAGGGAGGAGGGGCATGCGGCACTCTTTTGAAGCTCTTTCTCCTCTGTCTGTCTGTCTGTCTGTCTGTCTGTCTGTCTGTGTCTCTCTCTCTCTCTCTCTCTCTCTCTCTCTCTCACAATGTCAATCCTTTCCTCCTCCCTTGTGTTTCACTCCTTCCTCCTGTGTCTAGCCTTTTTCCCTCTTCAGTGTTTTCTGCCTCTTCAAAAACATCTCCTCCATCCAGCACTCCTCCTCCCTGCACTTGTTTACCGGCGTTGCAGATTTAATTTGGGTGATGGGTAATCATCAGATGTGTGCGCGATCGAGCGCATTTTTGTATCTGGCAGCAGTCGGATGGGCTCTGTCAATGACGGCATATGGCTTGCGTGAGTGACATGGAGACTATCTATAGTGTAATGTGTCTGACAGTGTGCGAGACCTCCTGTGACAGTGTGTGTGTGAGTTTGATTGACTGACAGTGCCGTTCACAGCTTCATGCTGGCTTGTCCTGCTGAGTGGGAGGGTTTTTACTTAAATCTCTTTCCTGACATCCAACTACAGGTAGTGTTAAAATGAGCTGTCAGCTTAGTGATGATGATCAACAAGAGTTTCTAGTTTATTTTGAAGCTTTTCGATGTTAAAGCCCCCGTGGTTTACTCTCTTCAGTGTTTTCATTTTGCTATGAGGAAGAGGATATCAAAAATCTTCTTGATTTAGTTTCATGTTTTCTGTGTTGCGCATCTCTCTTGAGGCTTGACCAAAAAAAGGGTCAGATTTTTGTTTGCATCTTTAAAGTACATGCAGCATATTCTATGACTGAAGACCAATGTTGTTGCTCTTCATTCTTCATCCTGAACCCACCCTTAATACCGTGCTTTCATGTTCTTTATGTCAGATCCTTCCTTAAAGTTCAAGTCTCATCAGGCCAGGCAAGATTTTTCCCCTCAACCTTGTATTGTCTAGTTTTGGTGAGGCTGTTTGAACTGTCGCCTCAGTTTCATGTTTAGGGATGGTCTTCTGCATAACATTGTTATGATGAGTGATTATTTGAGTTTCTTTTCTATGATTTAAAACCGGTTTGGCCATTTTCCTCTGCAACAAGGCTTTTTCCCCAGAGTATTGCAGCTCACTCAAAACCTTCTCTATTTCAGATCCTTGTTTCTAAACTTAAGGTCAATTGGATGTTAATTGGAGTTGATCAGCAGGTTCTGCAGTGTTGAGACGAACCATTCTGGCATCAACAATCATCACTTTTCTTCGCCATTCTCGCACTCCGTTTGAACTTCAGAAACTCATCTTGATGTCTGCAAACCTAATTAATTATATTTATATTGAGTTCCTGTCATGTGATTGGTTGATTATCATTTTGTATTAACAAGTACTTGAGCAGGTGCACCTAATAAAGGGGCTTGTGAGTATACATAAGCATAGTTGGTGTCCATGTGCATGCCTGCTACAATACACATGCTTGGTCACCGCTCCAGGCCTCTGCAGACCTGTCCCAGGCGACTCTTTTCCTCTGAGCCTTCTCCGAAGCTTTGCCACTGTGCTTAGTGCAGACAAACAGTAATGTCGAAATATTTTTTTCAGTGGTGAAACAAATGTTGCAAAGAGAGGACACTTTAAAAAAGAAAACAAGTTGATTTATTGATTTTTAGATTAATAAATTTGAAGCTCACCATATTCCTACCTAATTATACTATTAAAGGGAAACTTTTAACCCCACCATCCGAAATGTTTACACAATGCTACAGGGCGAAGTCGGTCTTAGTGAAAACACAATGTTTACAAAGTGTAAACTGCTCATTTATGGATGGAGTTGCAGGATGTGGTCTGTGTGCATGTGGCTGTAAATAACTGGATATTCCCGTCGGCAGTGGATGGAGACATAAATGGAGCTAATTGGAGAGTGAATATTGGATTTACATCTTGCAGGTAGCCGGAAGCATGACTGCAAATGTGTGCCGATGTTGCTTCATGTCTAATAGATGATTATATTGGCAGCGCTTTGTCGGATTTGTCAAAACATGGCATTGTGTGTCTGTACAGTAATGATACTACCATATGTTTTTTTTTTAATCTACTTTTAGAAACTCTGTCACTATAAAAATACCGCATCATGCTTTTATACCATTGGTATATGCAGTATTATACTGCAGTTTTGAGTTCTTTAGTAGTGTTGCACATGGCCAGCATGTTTGACAGAATGTGCAAACTTATGTGAAGTTTAATTGGTCTTTGTATTTCTGCTTGTGTTTTCTTCATGTCACCTGGCTTCCTTAAACAAATCTTAAACCTGCATGTTAGGTTAATTTCTTCTTCTAAACTTAGCGTTATTACGGTCGGCATTATTCTCCTACTCTCCTGTGAGAGGTTTAAAGACCTGAAAGTAGACAGATATTTGTCACTTTTTTAAACTTGAGCAGCATAGTCCTGGCCCTTCAGAGTAGATGCAGACTCAGCAACTGCAAGTAATATGCAACATATACAAAAACGATTGTCATCGCAAATTCGAACATGTGTCATCGCTAATTGTATCAGAAACATATTAGAATAAGTTTAGCAATAGCCAAACTGTTGCATCAGACTTGGTGCTGCATACAAGGTCCTAAATTCTGTGCTTTATCACCTCTTTGAGCTTTTATTGACAACAATAAAGATCTATGCATAAAACATCTGATTTATGGCACCTTTGATTGTTCTTCACTTCAGTTGCTGAACAAAATATTAGCTGCTACTGACTGCAGTTTCAGCTGTTGTATAAGTGTATCACTTGATACTTCATTACCAAAGAGTCTAAATCTGAGCATGCCATCAAAGCGGTCAGGAAAAACAAAACAAATGAAGTGATAAACAGTGCGAGCATATACTTGCAGTAAATCAGTCTAGTTATAGAAATGCAGGTCCTGTATTTGACCTCCTCCGGGTGTGATATTTGCAACACTATAGGAGAATAATCGCTCACCTAAGACCAGATATTATAAGCTGTGATCAAGGCCATCGGTCTTATGTCTGTTGCAGCCAAAATTGCACAGTGTATAGCTGCATTTGGTCTTGTGTCAAGCTGATTATCTACCTGTTGCATCACCACCGATCGTGTTCTCTACATAAATTGATATGTGGTGTTTGACTTGACACTGTTCTTATATTTTATTTACATTTTTTTTTTTTTTTTTTTTAATCGAGTTGGGCAAGCATGACTACATGCCATGCCATGAGTACATTCAGACATGCCATCATAAGTAGCTCTGGATGTACTTTGTGAAGGAACAGCTAATCTCAGAGACGATATTGTGAAATAACGGCACAGAAAGGATCTCCCTGCAAATCATCATAACCGATGAAACGATGGAGTACTCTCAAGATGTGCTGTGAAAATTGCATAGCGCCTTTTGATGATTTGACAGTGCAAAAATGTCTCCTCTCTGTTCTTGTGCAGGTGAGAGTGCGATGAGGAGAGGTTTCAGAGTGTGAGGCCATGGGCTGCACCTCGGCCAAGCAGGTGTCCGCCGTGCCCAACGATGAGGAGGGACGTGGCAAGGCTTACAGCAATGGAGACCTCTTCACCGGTCAGTTCACACACAGATGTCAATAAAAATCTTCACAGCTCCATTTCACTCACTTAATTGCTCAGCGTAGACCAATTACTCCTTCTGCCCTCACTATATATCCTCTTCATAACCGCTCAGAGTCCTCTGGGAGACCGTTAAGTTCTCTATTTAAGACAATAACTGTCAACACCAGTGGCTTTATAGGAGTCATCCATGTTGACAGTACGTGTTGGAGAGAGGAAGTAACTGTTTAGTGAGACGATGGTGTGAACTGGTGTCCTTAACCTCAATATCTTTTTGTGGGAGATGGGAGGAAAAAAAAAACAGGGAGTAATAGAAACACTAATGTGACGAGAGGTGAGGCTAGAAGGAGAAACAGGAAAGACAGTTGAGGAATCACATCATTAACAATGTAACGGCTAAAGTCAAAAGGGCTCTCTACTGATTTAATTTACTACATAGAGTCTGATTTCACGTTCACATGGAGTTGGACTCATGCCCTGAGGATATGCGTACAGTGTGTTGTGGCTTCGGAGTTCCAAAGTTCAAAAAAATCAGTTTGATGGTATCGTCAGGGTCTTCTCCAGGACTGAAACTTTTAAAAATATTATCTTGTTTGACATGGTGGCATAGTCAGCTGTAATCATGTGGCTACCAAGCTGTCCTTTTATATTTTTCATACTGAATCGATCCAATATGATATCACTGTTTTATAAAAGTAAACATCACTCTTGAGCATTTTTTAAAGAGTTGTCACAAAATAGGAACAGACAAGTCACCACAAGTTCCTGTTTCCTGAAAGTTTAATTTCTTGCGTAAATGACTTCTCTAGTGGGAAACATTTGTTGTTGTTTTTTTTCGATCTGTCTTCTTAGTCTTTCTTCATTTGGGCTGGTCAGGCTCAAGGTGTTAAAATGGTTCTTCAAAGGTTAAGGTTTGCAATACCAAAGGTAGTTTTTGTCCATTTGCTTCATTGGTTTTTACCAAACCTGATTACAAGGTGTGCCAATGTTAGCCAGAATGAAATCCAAAAGTATTCAACTGAAACTAGATATACCACCACTGACAAGACCATGAACTCATATGAAGATCTACAGTTTACAACTTGCCAATTAATCATAAACAATAAAATTGATGTTAAATAGCACGCAGGTTTATTAAGGATAAAAAAAAAAGTTTGATATTTGGTTCAAAAGTAATAGTTTTAATCCATTTCGTGTTTGTATTCCACTGCTAAAAAGCTCCCATTTAATTGAAGGACACAGTGCTCCTTCGTGATTCATATTAATTCATTTTAAAACAAGAACAGCCAAACTTCTAATATAGTAAGTAACTACCATTGTGCTTTCATCCTTATTCAGGGCAGTTTTACAATTATGTTTTAGTAATCCTTGTCTGAACTTTATTCAGGGTGAAATCATCCCTGACTCAGGATGTAATAAAACAGCAATGTTGGACCAACGGAATGAGCTTTTATGTTCCCGTAAGAGATATTCAATAACAGTTCTAGGTATGATCCTTTTTTTGGTAAAGTTAGTTCAAGCAATAATCATAATCAGTTACATTTTCTTGTTTTGATCTGTATAAATATTGTATCAAAACATCAAATCTGAGCTTGTTCCTTTGTGCTCTTGCATGTTGTTGTCATCACCAGGTAACCAATACGTTTCATTCACATCTTCAGCTAAAAATATGGCCAACTAGAATAGATGATGATGACAATGTTTACGAGAGAGAGAGAGAGAGATTAATGGCGATTAAGAATTAGGGGCAACACTCTAACTGCATGCGGGGGGATGGATGTGGCAGATGACAATCCACAGGAGGTCCCTTCTCTCTATCCTCATCATCCACACTCTCTCTCTCTGACCCGTTTCCCTCCTCTGCAGCCACTCGCTTTCTATCCGCGACCTTTCATTGACTCTTCTATCTTTTTCCTGTCGCTTCTCTGAAGTGTTCCCATCACCCTCCACCCTGCTCTCCTCTCTGATGTCTTTGCACTCGTGTCTCGTCTCAATCTTTCTCTTTTAAAGAGCAAAAAAAAAAAAAAAACGAGGGAGAACGATGGGAGGAGTGGAGCGTTTTCTTTGAGAGAGGAAGAGGGAATGACGCGTGTTGACGCCCCTGCTTTTTTTTTTCCCTCACTCCCTTTAACTTCTCAGTGTTTTGTTTATATCGCCTCGTCCCTTCCACTGCTCAAGGCCTCATTCTTCTCTTCCTCTTTCTCTCTCTCTCACTCTATTTTGGGTCTCCATACCCCCCTTCCCTTTCTTCCGGCTCTTATGTCCCAGTGTTTCTCCTCTCCAGCCTCTTTCCTCTCTTCTTTGGCACAACATTAGGTCAGAACCTTGTGTCCTTTCACATCCTCTCCTCAATCCTCCCTCTTCCTCTCAATTTATTTCTTCGTCTCACTGTCAATTGGTCAAAGAGGGGATCCAGAACAGTCCTGGGTGATACTATTTGAGCTTGTGGAAGATGGAAGTGACCTGAATAGTGAGGATTAGGGTTATCTCAGGACACAATCTCAGTTTGCATCTCCTTTCTTAACACAACACCCCTCTTGTTATTCGTCTCATTTGTGTTTGCCTCTGGCCTTCTAGTGTAAAGTGTTATTGTCATGCATGGTGTTGTCATTCTTTTCTACTTAACATGCCACCTGTTTCAACCCTGGTCAAACTGGCTCACTGCGTGTTGTTATGGTCAAAGCAGCAAGCATTGGTTGTCTCTGGTCAGTCAGACACATTTTAAAGAAAACTATTGAGCTGAAATGAACAAACGATTTTCCGATTGACATGCAAACATGTTTGCATCTGGGATGCCACAACTAATCCTGAGGCAACTATTAAGCGGATATTATACTTATTCTATTAGGTTTCTTTCAGAATTGGCATGGACACTTACACCAATTTGTTGTGACCATTTCTTTTGCACATATTCCGCATTGCACTGTTGGGTTGAACTGAGCTGTTCTTGCTCAAAAGGGAGACGGCTCAGTGATCCTTTTGTTGGACAACTATCGGTTCACTCTTAGGACTTTAGGACTCTGACAATATTGCATAAGATAAAGATAGTAAAAAAATACCTGACACACATAAATTTACAAAAATTGAACAGCATGATGGTGTGTGTGTGTGTATGAGTGCAGTCACATGTTGCAGTGTTGTATATCAGTGCATTCAGTTCAACAGCGAGCCTTCTCTCGCTCTCACTGATCCCACGTCAACAGATTGTCAGCTTGTCAGTCTATGCTCATGTATTTGTACGTGTGTTTGTGTATGTGTGTGTGTCCCAGATATTTTGGCTGCCCATTCTGCCAGACTCCGACTACTAACACTAAACCACCCCCTTCCCCGCCCCCACTCTGCCTGACCCTCTCTGGGTCACCCCCGCACAATAACCGGAAAAGGCTGAGCTGCATTACACAAACACAGAAGGCCGGCAAGGAAAAATAGCAACACTCACCACAACAGTACGCCACTGATGTCTGTTAATAATCACAGTCCGGGGAGATTGTAGGGGAGATAGCGGATGTGGTATTGCAGCATATGTGGAATTTCTGCAATTATAAAATGAGCTTCGATGTTGATGTTACTGTTTTTTCAGACAGTGAAACAACTTACTTCTTGAACTGAACTAATGCTACGCTGCTTTCGGTAATTTCAACTGAGAAGTCATGAATGTCAACAATGCTATATTTAATTATATATGTTGTATGTAGTTATATGTATGTATGTATGTATGTCTGTCCGTCCGATCCCTCCGTCCCTCCGTCCCTCCGATCATCCGATCCGTCCGGTCCGTCCGTCCGGTCCGTCCGTCCGTCCGTCCGTCCGTCCGTCCGTCCGTCCGTCCGTCCGTCCATCCATCCATCCATCCATCCATCCATCCATCCATCCATCCATCCATCCATCCATCCATTCATCCATCCATCCATCCATCCATCCATCACAAAACACACACAGAGAGACAGACAAGCACACACATTCATGCCTCGGGGCAGTTTCGGGTGATCAATTAACCTCGCATGCATGTTATTGGATTGTGGGAGGAAACCAGAGTACCTGGAGGAAACCCCCGCACACATGGGGAGAACATGCAAACTCCTTAAAAGGTACCTTTAGGTGTGGCTGTGAGGCGAGAGCACTAAGCATCCATATCCCGCACTTCTGTTAGTAAAATTCTCTAATTAGTACCCCTCTCATCATGATTTATTTACTTGTGGATCCTAAGAACTATTAACAATGAAATCCTTTAATGTAAAATTCCTTCCTGTGTGATACCACCACATGTGCGTGCTGTGAGTCACTGTGGCTTCCAATTTCTTTTGAGGTAGGGTGACCATATTTTGATTTACAGCGAAGATCAAACTTGGCCTGGCGTTGCGACACAGTAACGTGACAGGTATCAATGTCCTGTAGTTAATTCAAATATGTGCTTAACAGTCTCTTGGAAAAAACAATGAAAACTGAACATTCTAAGGAATT
>OMNM01013162.1:3435-15415 GCA_900302745.1 Parablennius parvicornis | reverse complement strand
CACTGAAAACGTAACTTTTTAAAAATGCTCATACTCAATCTCTGTGGAAAACACACTGCTACTGCAGATTCACACCACAGCTGTAGTAAATATTTCTTCTGCACATGCGTGAGTAGATGGACAATAACAACAATGGTGGCCTCCACAGTGGAATGAATCCTCGTATTCTCTTGAGACTTGGTAGTTTGATAGTTGAGTCACTCGTAGTAGCAATCTAACTTCACCATCTGTCCATACGATTGTCTGTGTAGCTACTCGCCATTGTTACACATTGTCAGCATATCCTGAATGAGTTTTCTTCATTTGACTGGTGTCATATTCATGTCGTAGGTATACGCAGATGTCTGATATTGAGGCTACTGAAAGAAGCTGATGAAGACTTTCTGGTAAGAGTGCATCATCATTGACTTCATGTGTGGTATTTACTTCATTGCTCAGTGAGATGCTAACACGTGTCAGATGTGCCATGTTGACTGCAGAATTACTCCTCAGAATCAAGTCCCTGTCCTCATTACGTTCATCACTGCAACTTCGAGCCAGTAACCTGTGGATGGATACCCAAAACACCACATTAGTCTACTTAGTTGCTACTTGGCTCATGTTCTCCCAGGAAATCTGTGGGTTTCTGAGAAAAGCTGCTGACAGAAAAACAAACATGGAGGAAAATATCTTTATCCCTGCGGGGTGAATCTAGCAAAAATAAAAATGCAGCTCATGCTGTCAGGGCTGGCCTTGTGATCACAAAGCTGATGCATCACTGATGACAGCTCCTAGATTTGTCATGCCAGCCATCATTGTTTTTTATTTATGGTGTATGTCACTGAAACACTGAAGGAAAACTTGGTGGTGATTTACACGTAAGGGAGGGAGGGAAGATCTGGGCCAAGCGCTGCGCAGCGTTGAAATGTGAATATGTTTGAGGGAGCTTACTTTTCTTCACCAAATAAGGACACTTGAGTAAGATTGTAGGCTCAATTATCGTGCACTACCAAGAGTCCCAAGAAACACAAGTACAAATTATACAACTATCCCTCTATGGGGGTATCATTGTAGCAAAACTATGAAGCAAAGACACAGTATGCTGCATTCACTTTAAACGAAGTGATTGTTTTCTAAATTACCTTAAAAGGTGTCACATGACTTGAACAAAAAATGGTGTTAAAGTATAAACTATTCAGTTGAGTCACAAGAGGCAGAACAACAGGATTGATGTTCCATCATGACAAAGTGTTTACTTTGGTTTGATTTTATTTAATAGTAATATTCAGAAAAGAAATCTGAGAAAAAAGTAAGACAGGATTTGTATTACAAAAAAGGCCCTGGCCTGAGGTACACCGTCATATGTAACATAATTTTCATAACGTGTTGATAATCAATGTATGACTTGTTACTGTGTTTCTCCAGATATGTGAAATTCTTAATCGAGTTCCCTAAACTCCTGAGCCTGAAGGGGTCCTGAATGTTTTACAAGGCTGCAGGTAAACACAACCATTGAACATTAACTTTGTCTTTGTTTAATTTTTATTTTCAACTTTAGATGTTAACTTGTCTTTGTTTAATTTTATATATACTATATACTTTTTTTTTTTTAATTCTTCAACACTTTAAGAGGAATATGAGCCTGGGAAAGAAATTTAATTTACATATGAACCTATAATGTATTTTTTAATGACTAGAGACATTTTTTTATGTTATTGTATTATTATTTTGGATTATTTTGTAACATATTTTCTCTTTGTGCATTGCTGCTATTTGTCATAAATTTTTTTAATTTGGAAATAATTTCATTTTCCCAAAGAAATCCAATCTTTTGTGCTGCCTTGATGCTGTTAGAGTATATCTTGCTGCACACTAGCTGTGTAATAAGCAAACACTTGTTTCGTGTTTCACCTTTCCTACCTTCCCGTTACCCTTTCTCCCATCACCCCAAGTCAAATATAGATGAACATGTATACTCAGAGAAATGGGCAATAGCCAGCCCTCGGCAGATAAGGTTTGCTATAAGGGCTTCTGTTCGAGGTTTCTTCCCATTAAAAGAGAGTATTTTCTTGTCACCATTGCCACTGTGCTTGCTCCCTTAAAGACTGGGCTGTGTAAAGTGCAATTGTTAATGGCATTATATAAACTAAGTAAATTGTTGTCTAAGAAATTTGTGTTTCAGGGGGACATGGACAAATGCGGTGGACAATGATAAGCCTCCAGGTGGAAGGATACACCACCCCACAACTGAAGAGGGCATCAAATGGGGGAAAATATATGTTATATGTCGTTCCATTACACGGTGAATTGGATATTACCCCCTTTTCCAAAGATGTCTCAGAATTTTCCAAAATGCCAAAACCACCTGTGAAAATTGTCAGGACACAATGCCAATTCATCTTTTGGCCATCCATGTTAATGGTTGCAAAGACAATATCACTGACTGTAATGTAAGTTGTTATCTTTGTATTTCACTTATCATTTTGCAGAGCATTGGGTGAATGTTTATCTAATTTTTGGGGGGAGTTGTGACTAGGACCAGGACAATAACTCAGATGTCGAGTGCGTCTCTATCAGTAATGCATCAACTGATGACACCGTCATATGTCCAAAGTCCACATCCAGCAATGATGGAAGCACAAATATCTTAAAAGGTAATTTTGTTTCCCTATCTATTGGTGATTATCTAATTTGTGGAGGCACAGTATGTTCTTACCCACTTTTAAATTTGTCAACATACATAATACATGATTTTGTTGCCTGTTATTTATTTATTTTTGGTCACCTTCAGTCATGTATCATATGTGGGGGTTTTTTGACCAGCCAGAGAATGCACAGGAGATTGACTTTAAACATTCTGTTTAATTAACTATTGTTCAGACACTGCCTTTAACATCATTTTACTTTTATTTGTGAAGATGAACACAAATCCCACAGCCTAATACTCCATGGCTTCCTGCACCATCTGTAGTCAGCTGTATCCTACACAGAGTTTGTAGATCCACGCAAGTGTCTGTGGCGAGAGGTAGTGGTATAAAACATGAATTTTTGCATACATTATTGAAAGTAATAAGATTAATGTCTGCCCATCAATGTTTTTACAGCAGCCCTTATATCCAAGATAATGCTGCAACACCATTTCCTCAAAGTGCAGCAGGTAGCACATCAGCTGGTACATGAGGTACTTCCTTTGTTTCGCTACCTTTTTCCCCTCAGATCATTTCTCCCGTTGTGCAGTGTGTCCCACCTTGCTTGCTTATACAGCATTCTCATTCACTGTGTTATCTTTTTTAATTTGCCATTTTAAATACAACATACATGTTTTTTGCTTTGTCAGACTGGAGGTCTGTTACAGATCCAGAAAGAGCTGTGTGGCTCTTCACTCGAGGTGCCTGACAATGAGAAAGGTTCTGAGAATCGCTTTGCAGTGGGCATGAGGAAAGACACTGAATAAAAGGACATGTCCTATGTGAGCTTCTGTAAGCGCAGCAATGTGGAGTGGGCGTCCCCATTGAGATGCAGACTTGAAGTTACGTTTGTCTTTTTCACTGTGTCAAACTAAAAATAATTTTAAGTGGTACGATTTTGTAATTATTGTGTTTCCTCTTAAATATGTATGTGCTTCTTCATGAGAGTATTGCTGTTTAATGCAGAACAAGTTTAGCTGTCTCCGTTTTTCCTGGAGGTGATGCAGCTGTTGGAGTAAGTGTCAACTGACATGTTATGTCACCACTGATGCTAAAGCTTAGAACGGGATTTCACCTTAATCTTGATCAGTGTGAGAACCTCAAAGATTATAGCATGTTAAATGTGCAAGTAGGCCTTATTTAAACTACTTGGTATATCAGGGCCCCAATCGTCTCACCTCTGACCAAAAACACTCCACTTTGGCGCGCAAAATATCCACCACATGCATCCCCCTCAACCTGGATCTCACCCACTATCAGACTTCCATGGGCCTCTCTAGTCACACTTCTCCCCCAAAACATTCACCCTGGCTGGGCAAAGCATCCACCATGTACATCCCCTTCATTCTGGAACTCACCCACTCCCAGACTTCTAGGGGACCCATTGACCTCACCACTCCGGCAAAACACTCACCCTGATTGGGCTCAGAATCCACCACATGCACCCCGCTCCGCCTGGATCACTCCCACCATCGGACTTCCTGGGGCCCCAGTCGTCTCACCTCTGACACTCAGCCTGGGTGGGCTAAGAATCCATCAAGTGCACCTCCTTCAACCTGGACCTCTCACTAACAGACTTCCAGGGGCCTCACTGGCCTCACCTCTGCCCTAAAACACTCAACCTGGCTGGGCTAAGCCTCCACCCAAGTGCACCCTCCTCCACCTGGAGCTGTCACCTCACCACTGTGCAAATTATATGACACTTACAAAAGTTTTAAATCTTATTTTTGGACATGATAGTTTGGCTTGTTATTGAAGTTATTTGCTTATTTTAAGTCGTTGATTTTACAATATAATCTTGAACATAGATTATTTTAAATCCAAAATTCAGATTTTTCATCACTTAAAACAGATATACTGCAGACTCCATTTAACTTTTAAATGTTGCCGTTCTCTATTCAGAACTGAAAACATCTTTTTTCTATCTTTTAACGTTTTATTAGTCTGTAAGCCTTCAAGTTTGATAGTTTTCAGCCATTTTTGGTGTGTATGTGGAAACGCAGTAGTTTTTTCTCGCTCAAATCCAAAACTTGAGACATTTTTCTTAACTCACCAAGGGGAGATGGAAGCATTTCAGAACATGAGAAGTTCACTGTAAGTCCAGGAGCTTCCTCTGATGCTCACGGTGTAAATTTTTTTTCAACAAGGTCTCTTGGAACACTAGCACAGGAGACGCGTAACACATTGTGATGGTGTTTCTGACCGACACCATATGACAACACACACACACACACACACACACACACACACACACACACACACACACACACACACACATATATATTGGTAGGACTCTTACATTACATACATGCTTAGAACATAACAGAGCAGGGGCGTCGTTGTGAAATGGCAGCATGGTATAACTGTAATAATTAAATTCTGTACAGTATATTTAGAGGGCAAATAGTTAGGTCCTGAATGTTCACACACTACCACAGAGCCAATAAGCAGTGTCAGGTTTGCAGCACTAACAGGATTAAGCACCAAGACTTTATGTCTTTTACAGCCACTGCCAGGCACAGTCCTGGAAATAATGGGATCAGTTTTGAAGCAGTTCATCATGGAGGAAACCACATCTTCCCACATTAGTTCGGTGTGAAGGAGCCCAGCTGGGCACGCTGTAACATGCCAGAATATTGCAAACAAGTAGTGGCATCATGGATGGAAACTTAGTCGAAATTGACCCTGCAATGATGAACATATACGTAGATAGTAAGTAATTTTACCCACAATGTTGACTACAAGGGTTAAAGGGTTAGGCAGGTATTCAGACATGCACTGTTTATAACAGCATTTACTGAAAGTAGATCATGAAGTCACCCATTACAAAAAAAAGAAAAGAAAAGAAAAAGAAAAACAGCCTTGATAACCTGCAGCTTTTTCTTTGCTGTGTGTGACACCAGGGGTTTCAAACCATGGCTTTGGTTAAGTTGAGTTAAGTTAAGTTAAGTTGAGTTAAGTTAAGTTTCCTTTATTATCCCTCACCATTTCAGGTGATTTTGACGAAAACCAGTTTGTTGAATATAGAGTAAAAAAGACAAAACCACAGTAAACTTGACTCAAATGGGGCGTGGTGTTGAAAATAAGGATGTAAAAGTGTTTGCTTTAATGTTCCTTTTATTAGTAATTCATAACAAAACTAATTACCCTGCATTTCCTGTGCCTCCATGTTGCCGGCCTGATCTGCAAAACAATGTAAAACACTAAAACAAAAACAAAAGATAATGTGTATATATTACCAAAATTAGAACAATATTTCTGAATAAACATTGAAATTAAGCCTAGAAGAATGGCAACGCTGTGCTAATTATACGAGATTTGCCACTGTTAGAAAGGTGTAATTACTACTCAGAACAAAAATTCTCAAGCTGTATACAGATTAAACACGTGATATTTTCTCATGAAGATGATGGGAGCAACATGTTACCACACAGCTGACTAATAAAACAGCAGCTGACACAGAGAAAAGTGAGCATTTCTTTGCGAGTCAAGCTTCTGTCCACTCCACAAACACAAGCAAAACTGTTTATCTTTCACAGTTCACATAGAAAGATGCACAAATAACATTTAACCAGCTCCCTACAGCCTATATAGACGGTACGGATGGATAGCTAACGATAAAACTGTTACAGTTGTGCTGCTGGTACCTGCTGGGCAAGTAAACAATGCTTTTTAGTTAAGATTTCTTTTCTTTTTTTGTTGAGACCAGCTGTGAGAAGCAGCTGGAATGGCTGCTCAGAAAGAGAAGCATAAACCAAAGCAGCTCGGAATTAAAAAAAAAAAAAAAAAGAAAAAAGATCTGAAACATGGTAAAAGGCTCCTTAACACTGTGACACTGCAGATGTATGTGATCATGTTCCTCTGGTGTTCATCAGATTAATAAAATTGAAAAAGATGATTTAACTCCAACCTGTCGAAGCAGATGGCTGCAACCTCACAATCCTGCTCTACAAAGTTTTTTTCTCTCTCTCTCTCTCTTTCTGTGTATGTATGCCTTTTAATGCACCCATATTTTATTATGACCATCTGGGAGTTCCAAAAAACTCCAAATATAAAAGAAATATGGTTTACAAACGTATTTTTGATGCGAGCTCATATCATTAACAAATTCTGCAAATACGGATTTTAAATCAATTTCTAACTTTAATTAAAATAATGTATAAATGATCCAACATTCAAGTTTTAACCAGTCATTGTTGATTTGTGGATTCTCCAGCCTGTTTCCAATTGTCCTGATCCACTAATGCATCCATCTTGGTCTCATATGGTCCTCAAAACTGTCATAGTATATCTTTAATATTCTACCTCAATCAGCAGTAAATGCTGTTGTCTGGGGATGTCTCATCTCTGTGATGCTCACTTATATAAAAATGAATGTATTACTCATCACCTTGCTGTGTTTGTTTGGAGCTCTGTCTAAGTAACCTGCTGTGATTGCAGTCACTTATTTAACTGTCACAGAAAAATGACCAGAACAGATATTTAAACAGATATTTAAAAAAGGCAATTGTCCATTTTGACTCAAGAAGTGGTGAAACATAATAATAATCAAGTACTTTGCTTGTGTGTAAACACATTTGAGATGTAATCAAAACGTTTTACTCTTCCAGGTGGGCAAGCACTAGGTTCGGTGAGGTCGCAGTGTGCGGTGAGAACTGCGAGTCTGCACGAGGCAAGGTGCCTCACTGTCCACACCTGTGTTAAACACGTTGTGACCACATGCACCTTTTTTGCAGATTTCACGCGAGAGTGGACAAAGCACCATATGGGTGCACCATGTGGGTCATCCCAGAACTGCTCAAAAGTTTGACAACGACATAATTACAATGACAACTATCATTGCAAGTTAAAAGAAGTGCAGGAGACACAAACGGCAGCATCCACAGTGGAAGATGAAAATGTAAGGTCGATCAGGAGCACAACTTTAATTTCTTTTCACTTTGTTCTGAATTATATCTACAATACATCATCGGTCGTGTAAACTTAACTCCTCTGAGTTCTAAGCTGGCCGACGGAAGTCCACGAGCCCCGGTTTCCACAAGCCCCGGTTTCCATCCCTGTGTTGCATCCGTTCTTTCAGGACCAACGTGAAATTTTCAGCCACAATGGAAAACCGTCAACCTTTGGAGCGGTTATTTTAATTATTATCAAATGCATAAAATACTATGATATTCCTGAAAGTTACACATGACACAGGATCACCAATGTACCTCTTGGAAAATGCGCAAACTTTACACAGAAAGGCCTTAAAGCTTAGATTCAATGGGGGGATATGGTGACAGTTCTTCCTGCAAGACCTTGCCTGATGATGTTGATTGTGTAATTGTAATCTTTTAACACAGCAAACATTGGATGAAGGTGCATCCACATGAACTGCAATGAAAAGTCATGAAAGCAAAGCAGCTGTATCGTAAGCATTATGTGCACACATTTCCATTTGAGCCATAATTTCTAATTGCCCTTTCCCTGGCCTGTCAGGGACAATCTGCCAGCGTGCCAAAAAATGTTCAAGTCTGCTCTCAAAGCACATTTTAGTCAGCTGAATACACATTTTAGTTGTGGAATATCTCCTAGTTCATAATAATTAGTTATCTGGTATTTTAAGATTCAAGATGATTTGTAGATGAGTAATCTGAAGACTTTTTAATATTTTTTTTTTTTTTTTTATTATTATGTCACAGTAATTTCCTGATGATGATGATGGATCTGTCACACATCCTCTATAATATCTTTGGACTCTTAGTATCATAATATCTGTCACTATTATTTTGCACTGATTGGGTAAACATGGGGAAAATCATTCCTGAGGGCATCATGATTATCCTACAGGAATGGTAATGAAATATAGTACCTGCTTGAGAGAGTGCCCACTTTATTACTCTATTATACATGAAAGGAACTGAAGACTCTTAGAAGCCTTCCTTCAAAGCAGGAATCACTGCCTCAGATCTCTCGCTCTCTCTGCATAGCTGTTTTCATAAAGCCCCATTAATTGCTGTTTACTTTGCACCATCTTTGTAAATTAAAAGGAAACATTTTTTTTTTTCAATATATCAATTCAGTTCTTTTTTTTTCTTCTTTTTTGGGGTTGGGGATGCAATAGCTGTTCATTAAAATGTGTGATGTTGGCTTTCTTAAACTGAGGTCTGAACTTTTATATTCCTTCAAAAATAAATGTTAGTGTTTCTAATTTGACAATTTTTTTTTTCTTTTTCTCTTTTTAGCACTGCAAATACAATGCTTTGTTACTGAGTGTATATGGTTCTAGTTTTCTCGACAAGTTTGGTGAGATTAATCATAATCCTACAAAAACTGATGCACTGCTCTTGAATGAAGTGTAAGAAATACTAGAACAACACATTGTACATCAATCTAAATACTTTTTAATAATTAGTGTCTGTGCAGATGTTGCGGATTGAACAACATGTTCCCCGCGCAGAAGAAAACAGTAGTAAACCCATGCAAATTAGCTACACAAGTTACCACTGAGGCTTGGACAATAGCACACTATGACTCAGCTTGTTAAAATTGTATGCCCTAATTGGTGTATTGCACGAGTATAAGATGCACTACGCTGCTTCCTGGATGTTTTAAAATAGCAGCATATCTGTTCCTTCAAATGTGCAAGTGATGGGTGAATGAGAAATGTGGCAGAAAAGACAGCTTTAACCTTTCACAGTATCTACCAAGGCTGTGGAGTGAAAGAGGCATGCTGGCAGAGCAGCATTGATGCTCTCGTGCAGATGAACTGAAAGCTTTGCTGACTGAAGAGAGCTGGAGGAAACTTTGTCTGCAGTTGTTCTAGAAACTGGTTGATTTCATGCCCAGATGAGGTCAAGCAGTTCTGCAAGCTGGATGGCAATCTAATTACTGTTCTTTGTTTGTAATGCTTGCAGAAAATAATTCACATTTAAAATTTTATAGGCTACATTTGCTGCTTGACAGTCTATCTGGCATTTTTGGGATCCAAAGCAAAATGACAACATGGTACAGTTTGCAGAGAGACTAACTTACTCATTGCTTGGATTTGTGAACAGGAATGTCATATGTTATCATATAATATCCATAGGTGGCACTCAGCTTACACAAAACTTTTCACATGGAGTTTGGTTGATTTTTTTTTTTTTCCCCCAGAACTCACTTTCTTAACGTAAATACAATCTGAGATGGTGTCCTTTCAGAAAAGGTGGGCTTCCATGCTATGATGGCATGTCAGTAGAGATTCTGTTTTCATTGCTGTGGGGATAAGATATCATTAGAGGGGCCAGGGTATGGCAAAAAAAAAAAAAAGCCAGTTGGTCAAAGGTTAGTACAAGGATAGAGAAAGCAACACACCCATAAGATGTGAAGTGCAACCTTGAGTATAGGACTGAAGGCAGCTCAGAGATGAGGGCATTTTGCTCCAGAGACTGCAGGAAAAACGAGGGTAAAATGAAATGCATCAGTTGGGGAATGCTGCTGACAAGGGCACGAGTCACACGGCATAAAGACAGAACATGCAGAAAGGGTCAGGAATGAGTCACTGTAATCTAGCAGTGTAATTTCAGTCTGAATGTTTTCGCTGGTGCTATCAATGTGTTCCAGGCGAAACATTACCACAGCCTTCAGGGGTTGAGGTGAGCAGAACAAGGTCATGTGGAGTGGAGAGGGGAGTGGTGATAGTACAAATTATATAAGTAATGGTTTCAGTATGATTTTTAAAAATAGAGGCTGTGGGTGATTCCTTAAGATGGTTAGACAGACTACAGCCCAGTCCATGAGATGAGGGAAGCGAAGGAGAAAGACTGACCATCTGTTGACTTTTTAGAAATGATAGCGCAAGCTCAGCTGGAGAACAGGGCATGGACAGGCAGTGCAAGTCCAAAGCAATTCATTATATGAGACAGAGACTGTGTAATGATCTGTTCTGCCCGGTTTCAAGCTGGATTTTGGCAGTGGTTCTGAATGGGTTGTCAGTGTAATATTAAGGGTGTTTTGGTACACCTCTGCAAAACAGCAGCAGTCCCTTACGTGTGTGACAAAACGAATTAATCAGTTTTACATCTTGTGTAATTAACTAGTTGTAGTGGGGGAAGTAAAGAACAGTTCATATGTTTCATTGTGATGCTTAGGAAGGTTTTGTAGGTGGTGGGGTGGTGTGGGCTTTGGGTTCTGTTGTGTTGCTGGACACAAAAACTGCAAAAAATAAGTGTATAGTCCATGTTTTGAAGGCCGCTATAAGGTAAAAATATTTCAATTGCATGGAAGCTGTGAGGATCTGAATTTAATGCAGTCCTATTCACAAACAATTGCTAACCCATGGAGACACCTTGGTGTGGAGTTTCCACACCCCTGTGGTTGTCAAATAGCTGAAGAGAAACAACGTTCAACACTCTGCCTTTTTTTTCCCCGCCATTTTGAAAACGTAGGTTGAAAATTTACCAACCAGGATTTGTTAATCCATAAAAACAAAACCAATCCATCAATCTTCTATCTGACTTATTTCAAATTAGGGTTGCGGGAAGCTGGACCAGATTTCCAGTTCACTAAGGCACGACAACTTTCCAAGCGACAACGCCTCATTTGTTTTACAAAAGTGTCACCTTTCCTCAGCAAAGGCAGAAACACTGAAAACAATCCAATTAGTATGCTAGGCCAGCAGGTGGCAGTGTTTCTGGTTTTTGTAATGATACCACAAATATGTCATGGGGAAAAAAGAAATCTTTGACAATTTGAAATTCTCCTAGGGCAGGGGTCAGCAACCCACGGCTCTTTGGTCCCTCTGCTGCGACTCTTTGGTCCCTCTGCTGCGACTCTTTGGTCCCTCTGCTGCGGTTCTTTGAGCCTTCATCCCACATCAGTGGGCCGGGACGGCAAGGCAAAGCGCACCCACTGTGTTCTGTGTGAAACGGGTCCAAATGGCTCTTTCAGTGTTGAAGGTTGCTGACCCTTGTCCTAGTGGTAGATGACATTGGAAGTTACCCCAGGGCAATTCAAAATTCCCCCAAGGCCAAATATGAGGGCAAAGTATTAAATGATTAATATAATTCTTTATTTCTATGCTTATCATTTTCCATATTTTTGGACCATGTCTTGTACATACTTTGTACATACGTACTTACCATGCATAATCTTTTCCATTTTTATTACCATATATTTTTCAGAAAATTAATCATGTACATCAATTACAAATTTCTTTTGCCATGGTTTTCATATTACCTATTTCACTTTGATGCATACCATTTTACAGACTTTGTTAACAAGCATATCAATATATATAATTATTAGGTTACATGCAATTTACATGTATTGTGTATGTGTACATGCATTTTACT
>OMNM01013161.1:3458-14187 GCA_900302745.1 Parablennius parvicornis | reverse complement strand
GTTTTTTTTTTTTTTTTTTTTTTTTTTTTTTTTTTTTTTTTTTTTTTTTTAACTTCTCTTTGAGCTATTGAATCTTCACATCTCTATATGCATCTCCTTGCTGTGCATATTATTTAGGGACCATTTGTACCATACTTGTATTAATACTCAGAGGGAGCAGCTACATATAACATTTCATTTCATTTATTTATTCATTTGAACAGCAAAGTAGTGCAAACTTTTTTTTTCTTTTCTTTTTTTTTTTACAGAAGAATAAATCAAGACAGTTGTGCTCAAAAGAAGTAGGAAGAAGCTCAAAGAACCACCCCTCATCTCTCATGCATCTAAAACAATCAATAGGCCAACTATCAGCATTAACTCACGCAAACAACACATGGATGAGTTAATGCTTGTAGATTATTAACAATTGTTTATAGTCGTACAATCAAAAGTGAAAAGACAAAAACAATGTAAAGTCATACCAATAGTGTAGCACATATCTTAATTTTCTCTTAAGATCATACAAAATGTCCCATAAGAATCTGATTTGACATAATTTAACTATATGTGACACATAATGGCGATAAAACCATATAATTCACTGTGTCAGCAAATGAAGTGAACCTCAATAATACAAACGCTCTCCAGTACAGTGGAGCTCCTATCCATCTATTTCTCTTTAACCGTATAACACCCGCAAAACTGCATGTGAAACGCAGCTCAATTTCAACTTTAATTAGGATTCATGATCCTGTACTAACCATCAATCAGATGTTATAATCTCACACTCATCACTGTTACGTCCCAGACCAAAAACAATCCTGTGCAGTGCAACAGTGGGAGGATAAAAGCCAGAGGGAAACATTTTAAGTTTCATTCAAGATTATGTGTGGCTAAGCCAGCCACAAACGAGCCTAAATACTCCATGAGAAACTGAACGATGCCGTATGCACAATAGTCCTGACTTATAAAAGGCTCGATCTGAAAAACAATGGCATCATTTTTTTTATGTGAATTAATACTGATCACGGTAACAGAGAATCAGCTCCTGCAGAGCAATCAATGCACATCACAGTGTGTTTAAACCTCTTGTAATGAGAACAGCGTGACGTATTTTGATTTTACGGTTGCAAATAAATGCCACTTTTTCCAAATTAACAGTACTGAGAGGGGCTCATCAAATTTGTAACATTCTGGTGAAGCTTGGTACAGTAGAAATCCTGCAGGCCACTGACACCACTAGTATCTGGGCACAAAGCTCTATTTCTCTGCTTTCTTTTAGTTTAACAATTATGATGATAAGAGTTACACTTAAATATATGTATTTTCAATCAAAACTCATTTTACTTTCTTGCCCACATATATGACTGTATCTTGTACAAAATGTATCTTGCAAACATCTGCATTCAGTTGCTATTAATGGGTACTTCTGGAGAATGAATGGGATGTATTTAATGATCACCAGTTCAAAAAAAAAAAACAGGTGCATTTCAACACATTTGAATATGAAAGGAAAGTAAATTTTTCCTGAAATGAAACACTGAACCTTGAATATAATTTAGGTTTATTAAACTGACATATCTTCAGACTCTTTTTAAAATTGTATTCTTTCTGTTAATAAATAAAATATCGTATTGAAAAATTGCAAAAAGTATAACCAAACGCTTGGAACTCTTTGTTTTTACATTGTGAAAAAACTCACAGAACTATTCACTTCCCAATGATATTAGGTTTTTCTTGGAACAAAATTAGAAGGGCAGATACTGTATGAAATTGTCATGAAAGACACTCCTTTATGACACAGTGTAACCAGCAGCGAGTAATTATTACAGGCTGTCGTACCTTGTCGAAGTCCTCCTGCGTGGCTCTCATTTCCTTCCAGGTTTTGTTCAGCAGTTGAATACAAATGCAAAAGAGCTCCTCCAGCAGCCGGTCCTGGCTGAAGAAGATGGGGTGGTAGTCCGACCCAGTTTCTGAGGCTGTTAAACAGAAGGATAGAGGAAGTTATGAAGTCTAAAACGAGGAAGAGATAGTAGAGAGAGTTGGGAGTTTTTTGTGGAGATGGACTTACGGGGCTCTCCAATACGAAGGATTTCACAGAGGATGAGTGTGAGTTGGATGCTGCTTCTGGCGAACGGGCACTCGTGTTTGTCCTCCCTGCTGCTGTTCTCCAGGACAAACTGAAGCACAATATAGCTTTATTATATCACGTTTAAAGAAATGTAAGTGTTGAGAAATATATCAACCTTCAAAATAAAAGTCTTTACATTGGCAGAATGAACGTAAACGATGCTCACCCTGCTGTAGGCGTCAGGATACCGTATTGCAAAATAATTCATGGTATCCAAAGCTAAAAGACCGGGAGGCGTTCGCAACAGGTCCAGACCTGGATTACTATTGTTCTGAAAGAAAAGGATGGAAAAAAAAAAAAGAAGAATTTAAGCCTGGAAGTGCGCAGTGATGTTTTGTTATACGCCACACAGTCATAAAGATACGACCACTGCGGCAGTGAAGCCAATTACATGAGTTATCTCTTTACACTGGCATCTGGATGTATTCGGCCAAAAGTGAACATTTTATCCTTACAGTTGGTGTGTTAGCAAGTAGAACATTGGGTGAAATGAAAGCAGGTTGATTTGAGACAAATACTGATGCGCAGATGATTGTGGGTCAGCTCCAAAACCGCATCTTGTTGGAGGTTCATGATCTACAGAAGCTCATATCAAAAGTCCAAGGAAGGAAAAGCTGCGAGGCTGCGAAGTCTAAATCTAATTAAGCTGCGAAACACGGGCCGACACAATATGAAGCAGGTGGTTGCAGTTTTATGGCCGACCTGTGTACGTTCTCACAGCAAACACTTACAGAAAATCCCAATTTCTTGAACTCTTTGGCGCTGAGCGAGCGTCGTCTCTCGTGACTCAGGCTGTTCTCGCTTTCCGTCTCGAACGCGGCCTGACGCAAACTGTGAAGGACTTCCCGCTGTTCCTGCAGCGGCAAGAGAAAACAATATCCAACGGATGCTGTTTGCAATAACCTTTGCTTGGAGAAACATATTTTTACATTTACCAAGTATTATCTATAACAAACATGGCGGTCAATCCACATAAAGTCCCATACTTTGTGGCCAAAAATTGATCGATAATTGTTTCACAACAGTAGGATGAATAGCTCAAACAGCTCTTTGAACCATGCTGTGGTTTATTTCAGGGTATAGAAAATATAAAATACATGCATTCAGATCAATATTAGACTCAAAAATTTACGATAGTTATTGTAATTGAATTACTTGCATAAATCTGATAAATCTATACACATATACACAAATGATTGAACACACAAAATAAAAACCATGCCTCTAACACTGGACTTGAACTATAGATACTCTATTTACATGACTGTTTAACCACATAACTGCTTTAAAACGGGTTAAAAAAACTTTACACATTCTCTGTGTGACCTCCATGTTTTAATAGCCTTTCGCACAATAGCATCACAAAGCATTTGAAATTTATCAGAAAGTTACTTTTGCTCTTGAAATTGATTATTATTGCCTCAGGTTAGAAAAACAAAAACATTTTTCTTACAAAAGGTTCTAATACGTCTAGAAATTTCATTGTAATTAAAAGTAATTATATGGTTAAATTATAAAAAGATAAACTAAAAAGGAAGGAACTGTTACAGTTTGAGTGCAATAAATGTGAAATATATATAACTTTTCCATTGTATTGTAATTTTTTGAGATTCACTTGTTGATACATGTCGCCCCCTCCAAAAAAAGCCGTTGTGTTTTTGCTGACCTGGTTGTAGGAGTCCAGAGGCGTCCTCATGCGAGGCTCCAGGTGATTGAGGCTGACTGACTGCAGGACGTACAGGTGATGGGCCATCTCATCTTGGACCGAACCAGAACTGTGGATGATGTTCTGCAACAAACAGGCACCGTCACTCGGCGGTCCACAGTGCCGCTTCGCATTCATGACTGCTGTGAAAGGTGATTCTTCAAATTTGGACGAACGCACCTTATAAATGTACTGACGGAGATTCTTCTTGTTCAGGAACGCAAACATGTCCTTCGAAACAGAAGATAAAGAAGTGAAGGGTCAGTGGGTGTGCAGTGACATGTTTCCAACATGGGGTGGCGATAGAGTGTCAGTAACTGATCAGAGCGGAGGAAAAAAGGGGGGAGGGCGTGTGAGACTTTGAACTCTGGCGAAAAGAGTCACTGCTACTTACTGGTACGGGTAACTCTGAGTCAGCTGCATTTTGTTCATGAGAAAACCGTTGATAAGAAGGGTGGATTTGTTGACCTGGTGTAAAAGTGAGGAAGTGTGTGTGTGTGTGTGTGTGTGTGTGTGTGTGTGGGCGTGTGTGAATAAGAAAGAAACCGAGAGAAAGGAGACAGTGGAGTGAATGAGGGAACTGTTTCTATACAATGAGAGGGGAGCAGGGAAAGAACAAGAACAGAGGGGCAGAAAGACGGGTCTGTGTGCGGAGAAGCGGAGATGAACAGGCAGAATAATGTCAGTCGTCTGGAGGGAGAAGTGGTGCCTGCAGGACTCTGACTCGAACATACAATAACACCATCATCCTTCACCCCAGGACTCATGTGTGTCACCATAACCGAAGGAGATCCAACTTTGACTTGGGAGCATAGCGTCATACTGACAAACATAACTTTGAGTCTACATTCTTAAAAAAAACAACAACAAAAAACCAATGAAAATGCTGTGAACAACAATAGAACTGGCCCAATAAGAAAGTCATATTTTATCCTGCACTTTCAGATGCTCCTTTTAGGGCTGATCTCCATACTTTTTAAGGTGTCGTAATGGCCATTTTGGTGTGTAAATATGTGGGTACGTAATATGTTTAGTCAGACAGCTTAAAAAGATGTAGCGATCTACCCAACCTAACGAGCTTGACACAGTCGTATCGATGGAGCATTTATAAACAAACCAAGACACTTAAATAGTTTTCATGAAGCAGATATATCACCCCGGGCACCACTGAAGTACTTTGATGCCTTTTTGTTTTAATAAATGTTTTGCTTGTTTTTGCCTTTCACTAAGATATATGTGACCAAGTTTCTGATCGTCATTAAATCTCTTGATGCTGTGATAAATTCCCACTGCTTCTTCAATGGACAATACACTTTTTTTTTTTCTTACTCTGAAGCTGTAAGGCGCAGAGGAGTAACTCAAAGCAGACCTTGGATGCACTGAAAGCACTTGTTAGTTGGGTGAAGTTCTTGTTGGCTTTTTTTTGCTGGAATTTATTACATTTCTTACATTATATCAAAAAACAGTTCCGGGATTTATTGGAAAAAATGAAAACCATCAGCTCAAGTTGAGTTTGTGTGCCCTTAAGCTTTTACTGAATGGAAGTAACAAACACTCAGGACAATCCTGAGACTGAATAAATACCAGCCTCGCTGGGAGTTTGGGAGTTTGGAGAAGAAGTGTAAGTTGGTGTAAGTGTGTTAGAGAGTAGGAGGCTACAGCAGCACCTGTCTATCAGAGTCCCCAGCTGTTTGGAGTAGAGCCATGAGTAGAGCCATGGCTTTAGTCTGGATCTGCTGATTGGTCCTGCAAGACATTAAAAAAAAAACATATTTGGGTTAAAGGAAAATACATGACATAGTAGAATCCTTCCTGTTCTCATTACTAAGATACAATCAACTGTAAAAGCTAAGAGTGATAAATTAGCAGCAGGCAGTTTACATATTTTAGAACTTCCTGTTACTGAGAGAAAGCTGACACTCGCTAAACTGCTACCACTTCATAGCACCACAGTCACTCTGCCAGAGCCTCTTTCGCTTTTATAGAGCAGCAGATCATGTTATAATTGTTCATTTTAGTAATAATGGAAATATATACTTAATGATGCGATAACAAAATTGAATCCTTGCATAACAAGTAAATTGGACTCCACAAAATAAACATTCAGTGACTTCACTTACACCTGCAGGTGAGCAATAAGCCTCTCCATGGTAACTTCATGTTTAACCGTCATAAACAGGCTGTTGCTGCTCAGCACCATGTTCTCCAGGATGTCCAAAGACACCTGCTGTATTGACGCATCGGTCGGCTTCGCGTTGACGAAACTCGCAATCTTAAAAGGAGAGAAAGAGAGAGAGACGTGAAGGGAAGTGTGAGAGAAAATAGAGAGAGAGAGAGAGAGAAGAGTAATGGACCTTCTTGATGAAGACGGACGAGAGGTTCTCCCACGAGACGATCCCATGATCCATCAGTTCCATGAAAGCCGTCAGCGTGTGCGTCATGATCATATTACTCCTGAATGACAAGATAAAGATGGGCACATTTACAGATAGCACTGAGATGAGGGAATATCCTTTCATCCATTCAGTTCCTGGTTTAAAGTGTAAATATTCACAGTGAGGTAAGAATTCAGCCAATGACAAGCTGATCTGCTACAATCTTTGAGCGTATGCCCAGTTATTAGTTTGTCAAAGCATCATAGAAGATGAATGGACAGTTTGAACGTCACAATTTTCCGTTTATTTCTTCCATTTTCTGACAGCACGAACCTTCAGTCTACCTGAATGTCATATTGTGTCAATCCGTGTGTGAGCATAACTCCTGTGTTCTACTTTGGTGTGCATTATTACATAAGTTAAAAATAACAGCAGAAACATGTTACGTGTTCAAAGAAAGAGCAAATATCCCGAAAACAAGTACGGAGTACTAACTCATTAGAGTCCTCGACAATTTTGACCAGCAACAGGTGTCCGTCTCGGCTGATGAACTCCTGCGCGAAGGTCACGTCTGTGGAAACGGTGGCGAGCTCCTTCAGCGAATCGCAGCGCACGCCCGCGTCGGCGCTCTGGATGCCCTTGAACAAGTCCTCCGCACAGCGACCCTGAGTTTATCAACATGGGCGGGGGAAAGAAATTGAAAAAAAACAAAAAAAAAAAACACAAAAAGACAGACACATACTCATAAACTATAACAAAAATTTGTTTTTGTTTTTCTCTCCAGGGTTTGTATCAGTAGTGACAGTCCCCCTCGAAAGGCTTCTGCTGTTTTCTCTATAATTTGCAGGGCACAGAATGCAAATAAAGGAGGGACACAGTGAGTGAGAGGCTAAAAATGGGAAGAATGTGAGAAGAGGGAGGTGAAGGAGGAAAGTGGCCGGGAGGCAGACTCACCGGTGCCTTGGTCAGACGCAGAATGCAGCCGTTTTTAATGTCCAGGCGATTCTGCGACACACAAAGAAGAAGACGCTTCAAAAGCTTGAAACCAAAAACACTCAAAAAACATGGAGTTATACACCACGTGAAGGACGGAAGACCCGGAGAGATACAATAAAGTACAATCTGCATAGGCCATATTTTGAAGGCTCCTGCACATTTATTTATTCATTCTTCATGTTTTAGATAGATGATTGAAGTTTCTTCCCGCTTGTTAGTTTTTCCTTGCTGTAAACACACTATTTCCCATTGAGGGATCAAGACAGTGTTTATCGAGTGGGCCTGCAGCCCAGCCAACATACAGATAAATCCAATGATGTTTGGACAATAACACAAGAGTCAACATTTCAGCTTTGTTCGCCACCATTTTTTTTACTTAAAACAATCATGATGTGCTCTAAGTGCAGGCGTTCAACTTTAATTACACGGTATCAAACTCCAAGACTGAAATTGTGGTTTTGTCCACATATTTTTGGAACCGACTTAAGTCCCAATTTGACAAGTGCAATTACCTTTAAACCAAACAGCTTTGACAATTATCACTTACAGCATAAGAAACTAGAGTTGATGAGGCTCGAGACTAAACAATATTGTGTCAGTCAAACTAATCAAACTGAATGTTATGATGTCAAATAAGCTCTTGCAGTGAAATATTTTAAGAAGCACAATGTTCTGTTTTTCCAAAAAGGATGAGATGAGTTTAAGAGGTGTTAGCTTCCTGTTTAAAGCTGAAGCTGCCCACACTGTATTTATTCCATGGTATCCTACTAGAGACTGAAGTTTTGGGCTCAACTAATACAGATATTTTCTTCCCTGAACATAAAGCATCTGAACTGCATCAAGTCATCTCACATACATCTACTTGCCTGAATGCTTCAAGTTCCGGTTTGCTGATATTTCTATCCATTAGTAGTTGAAGAGGCCAATCTAACATTGAACTCATGGTGTAACGAACAGAAACCTCATAAAACCACTATAGATTTTCTCGCACTCTAATAATACATCCCACACACATTTACAAATACTTTAGAAGAAAACATTTGGCAATCAGCAGAGACGGAGTTTGCCAAGAAGGTTTAGCTTTATTTGAGCACAACACAGTGTGAGCCCTATTGTAAATCTGGTGCAATCAGGAAATAATCAGTATCATTGTTATACTGCATGCAATCAGGCTAAATGCTCCGCAGGCTCAGCGAGAAGCTGCTCTTAAACTGAAACATGTGTCTCACTATAAACACTTAAAAATCCGGGCGCAACTCTGAACAACAGGAGAGTGAAAAGCGGAAAGTCTGTGAGCTCAATACTGCAGCAGCAGCATCGAGAGGAGTCTTCACTCCAATAACCTTCTCGGCATTCGCACTAATGCTTTCTGCAGCAGCCCCCATCTGCATGTCGGATAGGGAGGAGGGCTTCCAGCAGCAATCATTTCCAAAGGCCACTTGTCACAAAGAGGATGAGTGAAGTTCCAGCTGCTCCTTGTCGTGTGCCCCCCCCGGCTCCTGCTTTGTCGGCCGGTGTTTTTCTCATTTTTCCAGACAATTTTGTCCTCAGTTCAAACCTGATATCCTCCCTGAGCTTGTCATGATTCACTCTTCTTGGAGATTTACAGCATCTGACGCAAAGCAACATCTTTTAGAATTCTCCCAGTTGCAACACACCTGAATGCAATTAGGGGTTTGGTATTGTGCTTTTTTTATAAGCTTGATTTTGACATCAACATTAGATTGAGGCGTTCTGAAGACGGGAGACATCCAAAACGTGCAGGACACTGGCACCCGAGGCCCGGAATTGGGGACCTGATTGATCTCAAAAGGACTGTATTGTCCACTCAAGATGTGCTCAGACATTTTACCAGGCTGATGCAATGACAGATAAATATTTATGCTGATCTGTGTAGAGATGCGACTGACCGATTCGGTGATGTACATCTGCACTCCATCGGCGTACTGCAGAGCGTAGTTATCAGGACCTGGGAGGTTCCAGCTGAACACACACACACACACACACACACACACACACACACATTTAAACCAATAAAATAGCCACAGTAAGATATACAGCTGAATACTGATGTTAAACATTGACCATGGAAAGAGGAAGCTACACAGTTCAATGATATTAAGCCTTTATCTGGCTAGTGGCCTTATTTGGCAGTTGTGTCATTCTTCCTGTTTCTTCCATATTAATATTAATGAAATGGCATAAAGGAGTAGTGGTGTAGTGCCGGTTGTGAACAATTTGTAGAGTCGAATAAGCACGAAACACATCAACTTGCAAGTCAATGGAAACTGAAAAATGTGTGACACCCTGCAGATGAAAATGTGCCAGCCCATATGTATCACTATAAAAATTTAAGATTTCAAAACATTATAATTTTATTCTTTATGTTTTAGTAGACATCACATGTCAGACCCCGAATGGCATGTCCAAGTCTGTCTCTTTTAAAAAATTATCTCGGAGAGCTCCGTGGACAAGAGACATGAGCATTATACAATTAATATAATTAATATAATTACTAATAGAACAATAAGAAATGTATCCAGTTTAGAAATGTTTGTGCAATTTTAAATATTGTGTACACTTTCCAAGAAATGATTTATGACAGTGTTTCATTTTAGTTACTTAAAAAAGCCGAGAAAGTTTGAGATAAACAAAATCTTGAGCTATCCCTGAATAACTTCCTGTCATTGAATTTGGAAGTATTTCAGTGAATTAATGTTTAACTTACCCATCACACACTTCCTTAATCACAGCAGACAGAGGTTTTTTCTGTAGAGACACAACACAAAAGCACAAAGTCACACAGACACTCAAGAAAAAGAGATTGTTTAAATTTAAATGAGATTGTTTAAATGTAAAGCACATCATAAATAAAATGTATTGATGTATGTAAAATTCAGTTACAAAATTCATTCAGTGCATTGTTAATTTTCTGCAATATAAAGAAAAAAATGCAAAGCCATCCATTTTTGAGCAGTCACAGCAGTTGGGTGCATTTCTTAGAAATAGACAGTAATACATTAAGCTGCCCAGCCCTGATGAAAAAACACACACACCTGCTCGCTCCAGGCATGTGCGTCAAAACAACAAGACTCTACTATCAAGGCATTTTCTGTGTCAGTGAGCAGAAGTCTCGCGTCCGTAATGACATGCTGTTATGGGATGGCGCTACCACAGTTATTTGCGCTGGCTGCAAACCTTGTTTGCCGGGGAGAGGAAATCCTAGAGCTCCCCGACGCTTTTTCTGAACAGTCTTACCCTCGGTGCCCGGATCCCTCTTTGTGCGCAAATAAAAGCCAGACTGCTTCCATGTCTGACTCTCGGCTATCCTGCCATTAGCGGTCGGCCCTGCGGTAGCCCAGTGAAAATGTCTTCAGGTTCTGCGGTACACCCCGAAGATAGTGTGTCATTAGTGGCGACCAACAGGGTCAACCAATCAGAAGTGTCTAGTAGGCATGTTTGTGCCAATAGGAAGTATCTGGGGTTTTTTTTTTTTTTTTTTTTTTTTTTTTTTTCTTTTTGGGGGGGGGGGGGAAATTTTTG
>OMNM01013151.1:5026-56350 GCA_900302745.1 Parablennius parvicornis | reverse complement strand
AAGCCTAGAACTTGTCATCAGAAGGGAAGCTAATCCATTCCCTGCAGACGTCATTGCTGTGTATTGCGACAATCCACGCTATGATCCCTGCAATGTCTCTACCAAGATATTGAAGCAACTTTCTGAGGATTAATAAAGATTAAATTATATATATAGTCTAATTGACACACATTTAAATAGCTTTCCTTTGGAAAATAACCAATCATAGCTACAATATAAAAAAAAAAGGCTTCTAATAAATGTTTTCTCAGTGATGATATCATAAACTGGGGTTGGGCTGCCTTAGTTTCAATATTGTTTTTCCATTTTTTGATATATTACTGGCTTCGCTCCCACACTAGGGTAGGCAGTAATATCAATATGACTTTGAGCATTAGAACAGAACCATAACGTTCAGCTTTATGCCGCCTCTACAATACTATGTAAATTATTCTTATTCCTGTTAAATGACCCAACACACAGAAGTGGACTGGAATGAGCATCTTTCCTGTTCCTGCGTGGGTATGAAGTGTCAAAATGATTAACATATTATGACTAATGCACTATCATGTCATCGGTGGCATCTTATCATGGCTTTAGCATGAAATATCTAGAGTGGCCTGAACATGTCAAGATTGCACCGGAGAGAGCAAGACTTTAGCTTTTTTTTTTTTTTTTTTTTTTTTTTGAAAGTTTGTTTGGTTTGGTTGCGTTTGTTTGAATGTTAACTCAAACTACTAGCATTAGAAAAATGATCACTCAGTGAATCCACACATTTTGAAGTTTGCTAAAACACAGAGAGTACTTAGCTTCATACTGTCATAATTATGGGTTGTTTAGAATAATCTTGATAAAGAAATTCTCAACAAAAGTGCTAATTAAAAAGGGCAAAGCTTACATTTAAAGCATAAATTTACATAGGTATGATAAATACAAGAAGTAAGATTCACAATTAATTATAGGCTGAAGATGTACAAGAGAGCATAAGTAGCATATGCATGATGATGACACACTGGCTCACGGAGTCATTAGAAAATTGCAAGCAGAGAACAATCCAACTTAAGTTTGGCGAGTTGAGATAATTACATGACTGATGAGTACAAGGTCATGCAATCAAGCTGAATGCAACTCAAACGTTTGTGTACGGTTGAAACCTACTCCACCCCCACACATGATTATATAGTACAGGTACGCAGGATCATTGCGTGAGGGGCTGCTAAGTACATGACAAGAATAATCCATGGAACAATTTGAAATTATTGAAAGAACTCAAGCATCCAGAGTTGAGTTGCACGGCTTTAGCTTGCTCAGGTTCACTGTTTTTACAAGTGGTAAAAACGTGTAAAAAAAACAAACAAAAAAAAAAACCAACTATAAGCCACTACTTTTTAAGTCTAAGTCCTCTCCATGCTGTACTCTGCCCTCACCAATACTCATGTGGGATCATCTCCAGCCTGCCAACACCCCACATGGCAGAAGACAACATATGGAATTTTAAAGACGAATGAAACGCATGAAGCCTGAATTACTGGGATCTTGCATAAAGTGTGTTCCATTACATTATCACGCAGACTGTGTTTTCAGTCTTCCATTTTTGTTTTGTGGATCAACTAAGAACAATATCATGGGCCACATCACACACCAACAGGAGTATTCAAATGTGGATTTTGTATGCATTAGACCCTGTTGAAACGGAAATGATTTGTTGGAATTGGTGAAATGGTATTGTATCCATGTTTGTTTCATGGACTGATCGGGCAGGACACTGAGCACCCATGAGCACAAAATTAAATGCAAAGTCATGGATGTATTGATGCAGTTATGAAAAAAATAAAGATTGCAAGACCTAAAAAGGGGTACAACAAAAATATCTTATGTTACAACCCAATAAAAGCCACGGCAACACATCAGCATCTGTGCAATTGTTTTCAAAAGCAACAAATTACATTGCACATTGCAAATTAACATTTCAGAATAAACTCACACTATTTTGCACAATCTGGTCGACACACCCGATATTCCATATCCATGATGGCAAACGAGCTATCTTGGTAGTGTGTGTCATTTTGTGCATCTTTCTGTTTATATACGCATAAATCTTTAGTAGATCAGACTGAACGTGAGTCTGAAAAAAGAGCTTGTATGAAAGAGATGGCAAGGAAAATTGTTAGGTGCAGCAGTTATTTTGGAACACTGTAATAAACAAAAGAGAATAAGAGCAGTACTGTCATTAGAGCCAAATCACCTCATTGGGAGGTGGCTGTTGTTTAAACATGGGTTTTCACAACTTGTGAAACTTTGATTTGTTTCCTCATTTCCTAATGTCATACACAATCATACTGTTCAAACCACAATCAACCAATTTATTCATATCCTGTCACTGCTGACTTTGGCGTGCATTGCTTTCTTCTCATAACCATTGCTCATCCAGAGGAAAGTACGAGCCTCCAGTCACATACAAGATTAACAAATCTGTCACACAATTGTAACATGAGCTTCTCAGTACCATGAAACCTCAGCAATATTGAAGAACTGCATAGGAGGAAGTTAAAAAGGAAAATAAAAGGGTCTACAGCAAAATTAATCTATGCATACATAAACAAGGGGCTTATTTTCCCGAAAGAATGAATGCATATGTTCAGAGATTTTTTTTCTCCATAATACAGAAAATTGGATCATTAAGCAGGCACCATCAGAGCAGAAAAACAAAGAACAAAGCTGCTCAAATTTCAAGTACTAGTATCTAAAAACAAACTTAAAAAAATCAAGTGACAGTTGAGTTTTGATGATAGATAATTGTGTGGGCATGATAGAAGGAATGATGATGATGATGATGATAATGATGCAAGAAACTGCATCTACTGTATATAATTGGCTTAGTCTCCATGCAGGAACTCAAACTTGGATTTTCTTGTCATGAAGTGACCAAGCAAACAGCTAACAATGTGCAATCCGACATGTGAATTAAGAGCGCAGTACAATTTGAATAATGATCCACCCAACATAACCTTTTTTTTATTGGGGTTAATAAAGTTCAACTTGACACTTCTCTTTGTAGCGGTTAGTTTTCATCTCTAATGGATCCTGAAAAGAAACTGTGCAGCACTCAGCAGTGTTTTACTGTAGGCTCCGTCTTCAAAGTCAAAACATTGTTTACCTGTTCCCGAGTCCGCTTATTACTATGTAAGCAGGTCAGCCCTCATTTGTGCAAAACTGCACCCAAAAAGAAAAAAAAAAGACAAATTTGGTTTTATATCCTGAAGCCATATTTGTTAGGTTTTACAAGATAGATCAATTCTCACAGTGCTGAAGTTTTAATAGAGAGTGCTGCTTAAAAGGGATGTGTAATGGAATTATACTTCATTTCTTTAATAATTCCTTTTTTCATATTACTGGGAGGCTTGTCAGCACTGAAGCCAATGGGTTTACAACAGGGATAGCTTTAAAAAAAAAAAAAAAGAAAGAAAGAAAATCAATGTTACACATTACCGGAAAAACAGCCGGGCTGGCTTTGCTTTTTAGACTCTCTTTCCTTGCAGGAAAGGAGAATTTAAAAGGTTTGTAGGGGAACAACAGGGATATCCAGTGCACTCTGGGAATTGTCCATATGGATCTATACTTACTAAAGGGAGCAGAAAACATGCACCACACACAGTGGATGAAGTATGTTTTTATTGATGTGTGGTATTAGCATTGTAATCCCTGTAAAGCTCACGGAAACTGGCGACATTCAACATAGACATGTACTGTATAGTACTTAATGTGTTTCCTGAAGATTTGATATTTTATTAAACATAAATCTGACAGCAAAGTGCTGGGAAATATGTCTACAGTTTCAAATGTTACTTTAGGATTTGAACAGATTTGTCAATAGCTGGCTGTTTTCCAGATGTCTTTAGTTTGTAATTAAAGAACGTCCTTACCAACAGGATCCCACAACAATACATGATGCAGGAATTTTGTCAAATACTATTAGAAGCAATTAAACACGTTTCAGAAAATCCACCCTGGCTGCATTGTAAAAATACTATTTTTTACTTCTACAACCACCCAATAAAAAGGACTGCAATTTATGTGTGTACAATGTTTGGTATACTGCTGAATAATGGATCTCCCTTATTTCAGGAACCATGAATAAAAAGAGGACAGTAAATTCTGATGGTATGAAACTGTTGGAAAGACTTATTAATCAAAGTGATAATCCGCTGCAGCACTGTTCCTTGCAAACTAAACAGTAAATAACTTTGAGAAACTGGCCTTCTTATACAGTAGAAATGAAGGTCTCTTGCAGCTTTTGGCCAAAGCTTTGGCATTTTTTAAACAAACAAAGCAGAGGAAATATACTTTTAATTGTACTGAAAGAAAATGGAGTCTAAAAGCCACCTCCACATCTCAGTGGAGAATCTGTGTACCATTTTGTGTGTTTTTGTATTATATGACCATGCTTTTAATGAAGAGAAAGACTTTTAGAAAATCATAGCTTTTAAAGTGCCCAATACAAAGATTCTTAGAACTGCAAACCACAAATTAAGGCTTCTCATGTGCAATATGTAAATCTTAAATATGTTTTTCTTTCTCTTTTTTTTTTCACATAAAGTGAAAATTTGTGATCGCAATCACACAAAGACACCCCATGTTACGTCATGATAAAAAAAAAAGGTTTCCTCAATAACAGAAGAAACCTGTTGAAAAAAAGCAGGTTGTTACGATTTGCTGGCTGTGCACGTGCAAAGACAAGTTGAGAGGTGAAAATAATCGATTAGGGCAATCAAATTAGTAGAAGCGTACATTCCACTCAATTGCCAGTATCGCTGAGATTCGCTGAAAAAATCTTGATAATTGCAAAGACTGCCTCCTGTTGTCTCAGACATGCCCTGTGGATGATACTAATGCAATTAAATCCTGATTGTTTTGATGAGACCTCTGACAAGCACAAATCTGCACCAGGGGAGGAAAGTGACACTCACAGGTTTCCAACCCTGAATCACAGGTTCTAGCAACAATCCACAATCAATACTGTGACCTATTAAAAGGGGAGGGGGGGGACATGTAAATAAATAAAAAAACAAAAAAAAACAAAGCCATTATAGTTGTGACAGGGGGGAGAGGAGTCGATACTTTGGATTGCAACTCCCAAGCAGTGCTGGGAATTAAATACAGCCTAGTGTCCAGACTGAATATATAGTCATTCTCAGTTATTCAGAAAGTACTTTCATCTAATTTATTAGCTTTAAATTTTGCTGTACACAACATCTAAATGTTCCCATTTCTCTTCAAGTTAACTGATCCCTTTATTTTCTCGCATTTTCCACCCAACATTTCAACGTGTAATAGAATTGCTGAGTTTGAGGATGTTTCATCAAAGGAGGGAAAGTGAATTTGGCAGAAGGCAGGAGCAAACAGACACAGATTGGGATGCTATTAATGCTTCTTTCCTTAGAGAAGCTTTATGGCGGGGGCTCTCATCACTAAATCCACGTTTCCTCGCAACACTTTTTTTTCATTTTAACAAGTTACCAAGAGACGGGAAGCAGAGACATGAGAGAGACCTCAAAGTGGTCATCAAAATCAGTGCCGTCGTTAGTTAGCCGTCTGAGTGGGGACCTTGTGGATAACAGCCAATGGGGCAATAAGCAGAATGAAGGAGTGTGAAATGATATGGGAACATGAACAGACAGCAGCCATGGCCCTCCTCGGAGGACCAGGACAACATGCCTGTCAACATCTATTTTGCTCCCATCATTAACACTTTAACAGCACTGCCGTGAAGTCTCCTTGTGAGCTCATTTCATCTGTGGGCAGAGAGAGAATAAGACCGGGAGGGGTTTTTTTACCCACCACTGAGGTTTTGCCTTGAGCTACAATTTGCCTGATATTAAATCCCAACAATAACATACTTTTTTTGTTTTTTAATCTTCACGGTCCGCAGGAATTGCTGGCACACCAGTGGTGTTCAACGTGAATGGAGACGCTCCTGGTCGCTATGAAATCTACCAATACCAGATCATGAACAACACCACAGAGTACAAGATCATTGGTGACTGGACGGATCAGCTACACTTGGACGTATGGACATTTTGAATATTATACTTTGCACTGTGTGTCAGTTTTGTGGTGTTAGGCTAAAGCAAAACGGTTCATTTGAAATCTCGTTCGGCTCAATTATTTTCAATGAGAAGAAAGTAAATATAGCACAACACAAAAACTGTAATTTGAAGCTGCAGTGCTCAGAAAAAAAAAAAAGAAAACTATGACCACGAGTCCTGTGGAAGTATACACAATGATGCACAAGAAAGAACTGCCTTGAAGCAAACCCTCTGCCAAATTAAAGCCAAAGTGATCTGACAATCTATTCTCCCATTGGAGGTCAGTTTTCTCCGACAGTGTCCACGATGCCTAACGTGCAACCACAAGATGTGACATTCACAGCAATCCTGTTGTTACCAAACATTTACTGGCTTCATTAATGCACCTCCTCAAACCATATTACAGTGATCAACATTCAGGCGGAATACCTTTTCCCTGTTGTCCGTCTTTATGGGGCATCACAACAGAATGCCATTAATATCAAATCTTCTATTACCTATTGATGTAAACAGAGTAGCTGACAGATGACATAGACAATCACAGCCACAGTATGTAGCCAACAAGTCCACTCTCAATTATGGTGTTGTGTGAAGGTGTCATGTATTCTGACATTTGGCACCAAAATGATAGACTACCAGGAGTGCCCTGGCCAGTATAAGCATATTGCATGGAGCATCAAAACAGCCTTGTTTTAAAAATGCTGAATATCATGAAAAAAAATGTGCATGCATCAATGCATCATTTTTTTATTCATGCATCATACATGAGCCCCGAGATGTTCTTCCCAATGGTTTAAACACTGTAGGTATGATATTGGATTACTGCAGACATCCAGAGTTGAACTAATGCTGCACACAGGTCAAATTACAAGCATCTCTCAAATGGCAGACATCTCCAAGGCAGATCGAGAATTCAACACAGTTTTATTGAACACAATCAACAATCATTACCTATTCAGGTGAATGGTTTGACATTGATAATCTGTTTCTGTAACTCCATTACACAACAACACCATTGACAATGCAACAACAGAGGCACACGAGGCTGCCCTGCACTGCTCTGCTGAGACTGCAGCACCAAGCAACTCCAATCTGTTTGTGTCGTTGTCTTTTAAACGTTAAAGTGCTTGTAACTAATTAAATTGCAAGCTCATTTCCCACTGAGCTCAATTTCAATCGGTTCACACAATGTCTTGATAAAAAAAAAAAAAAAATGAAATAGCACTTTCATACGGTGAATATCCTATTTACACGTTGTTCACTCTGTCATGCACCTTTATTTGTGCAAACTAATCTAGTAAGTGCTAACTGAATTGTGTCCTCATGCATTTTTCAGTGTATTGTGAAATATGTAACAATACGCAATTATTGTGTCAAGATTCTTGCAGCACTGACCTTTGAAGGTTTGCACAGAAAGCTGTAGGTAAAGGTCGCCATGAAATCAACCTGTGTTTGCTTCCAGATCAATGAGATGCAGTGGCCTGGTGGGACTCAGGAAGTGCCGTCTTCAATATGCAGCCAACCGTGCCGTGCTGGGCAACGCAAAAAGACAGTGAAGGGGATTCCGTGTTGTTGGCACTGTGAGAACTGTGACGGTTACCAGTATCAGGCCGACACGTACACCTGCAAGATGTGCCGTTTTGACTTACGGCCCAATGCGAATCACACTGGCTGCGTTCCCATTCCCATTGTCAAGCTGGAGTGGAGTTCCCCATGGGCGGTCATCCCTGTTCTCATTGCTGTCTTGGGAATCATGGCCACTCTTTTAGTGGTTGTCACCTTTGTGCGCTACAATGATACACCCATTGTCAAGGCATCAGGTCGAGAACTGAGCTACGTCCTGCTAACAGGTATTTTTCTGTGCTATGCTACAACATTTCTCATGATCTCCACTCCTGATGTGTTTATCTGCTCCCTGCGGAGGATTTTCCTGGGCCTGGGTATGAGTATAAGCTATGCAGCCCTGCTCACCAAGACAAATCGGATCTACAGGATTTTTGAGCAGGGCAAGATGTCGGTCAGTGCCCCTCGATTTATCTCCCCAGCCTCCCAGTTAGTCATAACATTCAGCCTGATCTCGGTGCAGCTTCTTGGAGTGTGCATCTGGTTTGGGGTTGACCCGTCGCAAGCCATCATCGACTACGAGGACCAGCGCACAACCAATCCCATAATGGCCCGCGGTGTTTTGAAATGCGACATATCGGACCTGTCTCTCATCTGCCTGCTGGGTTACAGCATGCTGCTGATGGTCACCTGCACAGTTTACGCCATCAAGACAAGAGGCGTTCCCGAGACGTTCAACGAGGCCAAGCCCATCGGCTTCACCATGTACACCACCTGCATCGTATGGCTCGCTTTCATCCCCATCTTCTTTGGAACCTCACAATCAGCAGAGAAGGTAAATGTTGCTTTTGAAAGGAGGTGGGAACATAAAGTCATAAAGTGAGCCTCATGCTTACAGTTTTACATCTCTACACAATTACAAAAACATTCACTGAACTTTCAGAAATGACTTTTCATTTACAAAAGGAACAATGACAGCAGTTCTACTCCCTTCACTTACGCATGTCAGATGTCACGTTTCCATTAAGTGTTCTTCCTGGTCCCCTCATTGTAAAGAAAAAGGCCACTGAAATTATGTTTGTTATTTAGCATGGCCCTCTTGTGTTTGTGGATGCTGCCACTATCCATCATGAACTGATAGGTATTGTGCTCCACATTGAGGATTACAAGGCTTTTAGAACCAACTTGTGAGGATAATTCAATCACCTCAAGTTTGCAGGGGTATGTTTTCTTTAATTGTGTTCCTGTGTGTGTGTGTGTGTGTGTGTGTGTGTGTGTGTGTGTGTGTGTGTGTGTGTGTGTGTGTGTGTGTGTGTGTGTGTGTATTCAGCTTCTCTACGTTAGAATACTAAGTAGTCAATCACTGCACATTCATGCACACAGAAAAAAAAGATAAAGCAGGACTGTGAAGTAGCACAAAATTACAGAGGCTGTTGGTGTTTCTTGTCAGTTGAAAGTGAATCGCAAATTATGTCCTACAACTGCTAATTCTGTGGTCCCACAACACAGATGTACATTAAAAAAGCAGAGGGCAGAGAAGTCACGCTACAAATTGCAACAGAAGCATCAGTATGATGATGCAATAGCCTTGTGCGATAACAAGCTACATCAAGGTGTCTGTGCTAAAAAGAAGGAATTGGATAAGTGTGTCCGTGTAACACCTAAACTTCACAGGACAATAACAAGCCCTTGTTGATCTGTAGCTTGAGGAAGTACTTTCCGTGTTTGTGACATAAATCTTCAAAAATGTCATTTTCAGGACAGTCCATAACAACCGCTGCCATGTATGTAGTCAAGTAAAATGACGTCCTTCACTTGTTTCTGAGAAACAGATGGAAACAGAGAGAGGAAATTAAAACTGGCTTTGTATTTAATCCAATTGTAACTCACACAAATCAAATACTTGTTACGATGTAATCACATAATACGACTGAAGGGCGTCATAATGTATGCCTTAACATGAATCTCTTGTGAAACGCCATCGCAAAATATCACAGTAAGGCAATGCAATTGTGTTTTCTGGAGTTTGTAGAAAACCAATTTCCTTTTCCCAAATTAATGGTATCCTTCCCATTCATTTGCATTGCCTTATACACATAATCAATTATCCATTGTTGTTAACTATTCCTAAAAATAGTATTTGCCTGCCTCTACTTGAGACAGATGGCTATTCATTAGCATGGCTAACACAGAGAGATGGATAATTACAGACACATTTACACCCAAGGGCAATTTAGGGTCACATTAAGATGCATGGCTTTACATGGTGAGAGCTAAAGTACCTACAGAAAACCCACACACAGAGAGAACATGTAAACTTTCAGGCATTGAATGACCAGCAGTATAATTCAGTGCTCCACCATGCCATTGTCAAATTAATTACACATTTGTTTTGATTGGTTGGTTACTTCTTTGCAATTAAGTAACTGAATCTGGGTCAAGAATGCCCAAATGGAGCATCGGTACATCAGTATAACTTTCTGAAAACTTTTTTTTTTTCTTCCCCCCCCAAGTTTGATTCATGGGTAGCTGGAGGCTCTCCAAGGTGACATCCTGCAGAAAGCATGGGCTTCCTTAGATAGGTCACCAGTGTTTTCTATGACAAGCACAAAGACAAACAATTACAGTAGGGGAAATGTAAGGTCACCAATTAGCCTAACATGCATGTTGTTGGATTATACAAATAAGGCTCCAGTACATGGAGAAAACCAACCCATACACAACAAGAACAAGTAAACGTGAGGAAAGATTCCGTCTCAGAGTTAAATTGAAGACTTGTTGCTGTGAGGCAAAAGTGCTAACCATTACACCAACGTGGCAGAGCCACAAATGCAGTAGAAAGAAAATAAATAAATAAATAAATAAAAAGCCTACTTCATAATGGCCTCTGTCCCAAGTCCCGTTCTCTCACTGTGTCGACGGAGCAGATTGGCAATCATTTCGGCATGTCAGGGAAAATTTATGTCAGCAAGGCCGATGGAAGTGGACAAGGGTCTTGGCTCTCCTCGCAGAGTGACTCCTCTCTGTACTGCACAGGCCTCGCAATATTGTTCCGACTTCACCCCGGGCCACGTGTAATCTTCTCAGGAGATTACAACACTCCCCCTCTATCACGGAGGAATGCTCATGTACCATTTTCAGTATGATGGAACACAGGGCTCCATCACTTCCATCTTCTACTGACATCTCTTTTTTTTTTTCCCCACACTGACATGGCTTCAGGGAGCTTAATTTCTGTGTGACTTCTCTATAGCTTTTGTTTATTGCATCAACATAGATCATATTGGTGAGCTACAAGTCATGGTAGTCACATTTTCTATGGTTTTGAACAGACCAAAGGCCTGGACAAAATGCTGTGTCTAGTATGTAAACAGAAGCAGGGCTCAGCTGAGGCTGCGAAAAACGACTGGCTGGTTTGGTCATTTTATAGTTAAAAGCAGAAATAACATTTTATTGCTGGGAAGGACAAAAAAGGGAGAGGCAGGAACTAATAGATCACAATGATGACCGTTAAAAGCATAATACATTCTGTAAAGTTTGTTGTAATTACACTTTTTTATATGCCTGGAATTTTATGATTTCTTTAATTTATTTCTTAATTAGTTATATTTATGTTAATATTGGAGAAATATACTATTACTATCTACAGTGTATATTTTTTTTGTTTGGTATTTCTTAAGGTACAAATTTCAAACTGTGTATATAATTGGCAACAGCAATTCCAGTTTTTATCAGTAGTTACTTGTATAATAAATATTTTCATGATTGTATTATATAAAGGGGGCATTTATCTGTGCTTAGAATTAAAGTCCTGACCAACCTGCCTCATTCATCTGATATAAATATCCATTCCTTAAAACAAACACGAGCCAACATTTACATTAAGTTTTGATGGCCATGGTAATGTGGAGATCTGTAAATAACAATCCCTAGGCAAATGTTGTACAAGTTCGCTAAGCAAACACCATATGTCACAACTACATGATAAGAAACATCATCCATAACTGGTGGCATGTGGTTCAGAACCCTGTTGGCTATTACCATGTCAAGCAACTCAGTCGCTGGTGATGTCTGTGAATGTAATGTCAGACAAAACCTCAGGCAAATCTCTCTGAAGGATTTCTCCCAGCTGCGTTTGCAATACACACTCATCTCCTCGTGTTCATCAACTTCAGAAGAGGCAAAGTCAGCTGTTCTCTTCTCCCTCTTTGTTCTTATTTATGTTGGGTTTTTTTTTTTTTACTCTTCAGTTCAGCATGATCACCGTGAAATCATAAAGTTCCTTTGAGAGATGTTTAATTGTTTATGAGCCTGCAGTTTTTAACATGTTTGGAGTTCGTGATCCTTCAACAGACACCTTGAGTTTGACGTTATCACTGTCAGTGATGATCTAAATACTACATTTTCACAGCCCCGGTCTGACTCATTACATTGTCGACATCAGATATGGGTTATGTACAAGTTCGTGGATGATTATCATAAATGAAAAATCACTTGCAGACACTTTTAATATGCGTAGGATCTTTCTTTCCTCTCCCCTGATGTTGCCTGTAGCAATATATCTGCTGCCCAGCTGTGAATTGCAGCTGTCACTAGCTTCAGAGAACACACAGTCCTTATGCTGTTGTCTAAAACCTCAGGGTAAAAACATCTATATACAGACTACATAGTCACACATCAGGGGGTTCTTCTAATAGATGTGTATCATAAATAAACACATCAACGAGGGAAGAGCTCAGGAGCTGTGACAATTAAAAAGATATATTTAAGGACGCTGTTTCCCATCATCATGTCTTGTTATGCGGTAATTGTGCGCTGTCCTAAATCGCATTTTCTTCTCGATAAGAAGAGGTGTTCGTCACAAAGTCACTCCCCAGTACTTTCTACAAATTACCTGAGTCAAATAGTGTCAGTGCTTCTTTTAAAACATCCACTAGAAGAACCTCTTTTTCTATGTAGGACACCAGTCTCTTTGTTCTGAAGCTCAAACGGTGCACGCTATGAGCTACACCATCTTCATTATTGTGCACTCAGTTTAACCTGAGAATAAAACTAGAACATCAATCCCAGATCTCTCAGAGCAGTTTTAACAAATAATGCTTTTTTCTTTTTCCCTCCACCGTCTCCTCCATAATACAGATGTACATCCAGACCACAACGCTCACCATCTCTGTGAGCCTCAGTGCGTCGGTCTCTCTGGGAATGCTCTACATGCCGAAGGTCTACGTTGTTCTCTTCCATCCCGAGCAGAATGTACCCAAGCGCAAGCGCAGCCTGAAGGCAGTGGTCACCGCAGCCACCATGTCCAACAAGTTCAACCCTAAAGGTGGCCTGAGGCCCAACGGAGAGGCCAAGTCTGAACTCTGCGAAAGTCTTGAAACACAAGGTTAGTGTCTGGCCGGCTGTCACAACAAAGGAGAAAACACCAGGAAAACAAGAAGAGAAACCCAAGAGCTGATTTCATGAAAAACATTATAAATGTGCAGCTATAGCAAAGCCTTCATCTCCTTATTTTTGATTAACCTTACTGATAAGATTTCTGTGATCGCAGTGTGCATAACCCAGTTACCACTGTCGTGTAAGTGTTCAGGAGTCGAAACGCTTTCAAATTAATTCTAATTCTACAAAATAGTTTTGACACATGACTTTTTAAATCCTATATATATTATATAGACGTAACCTTTGTCACAAAGCTCATATTTGGTACAAAGGTTTTGCTTACTAAATCATATTTTTACAATGACATGTTGTACTTTTTAACAAATGGTAACAAATGTTGGACTCAAGCAGCTGCTGTTAATCTTTGTTTGTTTTTTTTTTTGTACCTGTAACAGGACACAAAAGCATACACATATAAATTATTGCGTGTGTGTGCAAGCCTTGAAGTTCACAGATATTTCTTCTTTATTTACAAGCTTTAAAAAAAACAAAAAAAAAAACTCAGCAGTTTCCTCAGGATAGTAGTCACACAGCTCCTCTGCCTTGCTGGTTTCGCCACAGCCATCGTTGCTCTCTCGCTCTGATTCCACCTGCTCCTTCCATAGAACATCATCCTCACTAAGACTTTCAACAGCTTGTTACCAATCCAGTACTCCCAACTATTTTCTCATCACCTTCAGAATCACCAAGAAAGCCTCATTTACACAACAACGTCTTGAAATGAAAACGGAAAACTTTAGGAGCATTTCAGGGTTCAGGTCACACCACAATGATCCTCGGAGTCATTTAAAGTGGAACTGCATTAAAACACTCCTTCTTAATTTCCATGGGAAACACAACTTTTCTGAAACGCTGATACTGCCCATGCACACTACGGGCAGTGTAAATCCTTTTGCACATGCGTGAAAACGGATTCATTCATAATAATGAATGAATCATGAATTTACTACACCATCATCTGGATCACATGTGGAGACACATTTTTATGTCCAACAGTCAACTGATACTGAGTAGGTCAGTGCAAACATTGTGAAGCTTTTCTGAAACAAAAATGCAAAAATAATGTGTTTTCACTTGAAACGTTGTCATGTCAACGGGGCCTGAGTCACCATTCGTTGTGTGCGCTTGACATTCGACTGGCTCAGTTGTTGCCAGGCAGACCTCGAATGAATATTAGATGACTTTCTCTTTGCAGACATATTTTCCAGGAAAAAAGCTTGTTTTATATTCAGAACAATATGCAAATGTTTAACCTTTTTTCTACTGTATTTTAATCCTTTTTTTTTTTTTTTTTTTAATCTTAGCTGTGGTGACATTCACAATTCTATTAGCTGGATTTGAAAAGTTATCTTAAATTGCTTTTTAAATAAGAAAAGTACTTTTTTCTTTTATGTGTTTTGTGTTCATTTGGGGGTTTAACATCATTAAAAACCAACTGAACATTGTAGCTTTTGCTTCCACCTGATTACCAGCTCTGGGGGAAGATAGTGACATGAAATTTTAACCATGTCCTCCACTTTGATCAGTGTCAGGATGTCACCACTAACACGGCATGGGAGCAGTGGATGAGATAATCTTGCTGTGAGCAGAGCATCCTTCCACTGGCTGTGTGGCATGAGTTGAAAACATTGAGAGTAGAGGAAACAACAAAACAAGCTCCAACCCTGATAACACCCACAGCAGTCGCAGTGCTGTGCAAGCTTGGAAGCCACAGAGAGCGACATGGCTGAAAACTTTCTCCAGAAGAGAGACACTTTCATTGACAGCCTTGTTTATGTTTTGTCAAGCTGAAGTTGCACCGGAACAGGCAAAAGGGCCGTCGTAGGAAAATGAGATAAAGTGTATGCATGCAGCGGTATACTGGCTTATACTTCACTGAAGCAGACTCCTCCAAACCAAGACAAGAACTTATTCTTCATTTTATAATCATGGCCTGGTATTAACATGGGAAAACACAAAAACCAAATATGTAAAATGATTCAATTGTTACAGGATTCAGTAGTTACATTAATAGATTTTTGCACAATAAATCTATCACATTTGCTAATCAAAAAAAAAAATAGTGTGAAGAAGAAGGCAAGAAGTGGTTTTTGTGTTTCACTTGGCTCATTCTGCATTCTGAATCTACAGAGCAGCAAAACAGCTCCACTCTCACCAACTCTCAGCACAGTGGATTTGTGAATTGGGAGGTGTGACAGGGTGCCCACTCTATTCTGATTTTGAAAGGGACAAAAAAGAAGTATAGCTCAGTGCTGGAGGAGAGGATATTTCAATCACCAAGATAAATTGTATGAGTAGGTTGTCCCTGTGTGGGAGCAGACTTAAATCCAATCAGGCAACCCCACATGTTCTGATTACTGAAGGTCCAGATTTTCTCCTTTGACAAGCTGAACAGTATACAATGATGTGTATTAGGACTAAAAAGCTTGCACCCACACATGCATGCATGGCCTTTTTGTCTGCTTCAGAATGGAGTTGTTATATCTCAGCCAATTATAGAGTCCATTAATAGGTCCTGCATCTCACCTTTGAGTTTGAACTGTGAATCTAACATCTGCTCTTTGTGCTTATGTGTCAGACTGTGTTGAGGGAGGGGAGCCTTGTGAGGGACTTTAGACTCCCAGGTAACCTGATTGGACATTGACTTCACTCTTTTTTTTCCCTGTTAATCTCTGCTAATGTTCACCACAACACCCCTGCCTGCCTATGCTACGCACAAAGCATTGCAGCTGCCCACCCACATCCCCCGGCTCAAATGAATGGCACAAGGCAGTGTAATCACGCACTCACAAATCCACCCCTTGACCAACAGGCATCAGCTTGGTCCAATAAAATTGGCGTGCGATGCTGTAAATTGGCCAATCAGCATGGTAAAGCCTGTTAATGTGGGTAGATGACACCACTCTGCCTGAGTGCAGGAGACAAGCGATAGCCATGTGTCCCCTGTAATTTGTTTCCCTGTTGACAAAAGAAGGAATTTGCGGTAATGGGACAACAACAACAATAAGAGTGAACAGCAAAAGACAGATGGGTCTGCCAGCTCCAATTCTTTCTGGACCATCTATTCTTTATCTTGGCCTCGCAGCACATAAATATTCAAATAAGGCTCATTTATCAATGCTTCTCTTGGATTAGATGCTGTGGATGAAATGGCGAGAATGCCGCCCCCGTTCACACACCCAACATGGCACTGACAAATATACAGAGGCGTTTACCATTACACATCTCTCTTCGGCGGCACTTTGGCCCCGGCTCTGGCTTTGAGCTGTCCTCTGATTGGATTCATCCCCTCTGACATATTCAATCAGCCAAAGCTGCTGTGGAGAGATTGGCAGATTGGGAGTGTGATTACCAGCACCGAGCATGTTCGCTAAGGACAATTTTATTTTAAAAAACAAACAAACAAAAAAAAACCCCAAACTGGTACACACACAAATACACTGTATCTCAACTTGGAGAAAGACATATGTGTGCAGACAAGCATGAAGCACACGTGCACAAACGATACCGTGTGCCTGACAGTCACATTGGAGCAGCATTTCTGGGCGTGTTGTGGTCACCGTGGTCAGCCCTCCGCTCATCCGTCTCGTGTGTTTTATTCGCAGCTGATATAGAATTCCATGAAACATGAAAAGAATGTAAAAGAATAATGAGAAATGCTATCAAACATTGATGATAACACTTATAGTGCCAAGACGGATCACATATTGCCTTCACAGTATTCTACAACTGAGACACTTTGAAATCCAAAATGGCTCCTGCACTGACTGCCGCATGCTTTTGCTTGATGCACAGAGCTGTCTCAGATTTCTGCATGTGGTTGAAAAAAAAAGAAGAAAAAAAAAATGCATTTGAATGGTCATGTCTACATTTTATAGGACTTTTTTGTGATCTGTTTGGTGGCTTTTTGGACACAATTTTGGAACGAGTTTAGCTGCAGTAGCAAGTTGACACACACACATTAGCAGATTAATTAATATGTCATTCAGCGGGATTTAAACTGTTATGATAACTCAAAAAATAATTTTGGTGATTATTCAAGCAGAAACCTCATTAATCTCTAGGTTTCACATTTGAAAATAATTTCATATTTAAGACTCGATATCTTAGGATTTTTAGATCTGAGATTTTTTTAAATCTTTTCTCAGAAATCACATATCATGTAATTACTTTTGTAAAAACGGTAATAATTACAACAATGAGACACACATGTTTTTGGCCTGGATGATTTTACATCCAGTGATAGATTATCTTCTAAATTTGACACGATGATTGCATCCTTTCCTACCAGCTCACATGACAAGATGTTGATATTCAGAATAGTTGAGAGGGTGTAGATGATGATTTATAGAACCAGAAGAATATATTACAGGCTCCAGCTCCAGCAGTGAGTCACCTAATGTTTTTTACAAGAGAAGATAGATAAGACTTTTATGTCAGAAGCTGTAACATATCTTCACCTCCTCTATAGAGGAGCAGCAAACAGAACATGAAGAAAAATGTCACAAAACCTGGAGCTCTAAGTAAAATTTAAGAGTGCAATGGAAAGCTTTTGACACTTACACTGAAAAAAAACAACTAAAGGTAGGAAATGCAAATATAAAGTCAATTTATACCACTGCAGTGCTTACTCATCAATATGAATAAGACCATTTCCAACTTACAGATTTTCAATTTTTTTTAAAATTTACTTTCAATTTTAACTTGCAAGCATCACTTGAATATGTTGGTTCAAAACGTCACATTTAACTCAATTTAAATCAAATATGACAAATATTCCACAGCCACCTAAGGGAGCCATCCAAAGAGTTTGCCATCAATCTGAATCCCAGCAATCAGGACATTTAAAGGCTTGAATCACATGTAATTCACTTTAACTCTTTCTTTTCCCTCCATCTCTGTTCACAGTGTTGGCCTCGAAGCAGACATACATAAGCTACAGTAATCATGCCATCTAATGTAGAGAAGTCGTGGACGAGGGGCGAGGGCCTGCCTGAAGAGAAATCACCTGATTCTGGAAAATACTGGAGATACAACAGAGAACATTCAAGCTGCTACAGCAGAGGGGACTAGGGTGGAAAGATGGGAATTGTTCACTCCAAAGGATGTCATATTTTTCTAGGGAATCAGGTGAAGGCTTGAAGGCCAATTTATGAGGAATTAGCAGGTTATTCAGGAGGAAGACGGGAGACGTAAGGGAGTGTGGACGGTTAATTTTCCTCTTCCCACCCTTTCTGAGACAAGCAAGTGTTGATTGATGATGTTTCCAGATGACGGCTGAGTGAACCAGCTGGAGATTACAGTATGCTTTTCTTCTGAAGTGTATAGCACACAGTTTCAGTTCTCCCTGAGGCTGACTTGTTTGACTCATTTCAACAAAAACAGAAAGGAAAAAAAATAGTGATCTGTTTTTGTCAAATGCAGTTGACAAGATAAAACAGTATATATTAGAAAAAACAAACAAAAAAAACAAACTATATCAATTATTTTTGGTTACAGGTGTCATTGGAGTTGAAAGCTGCAGTACTCTTCAAACTGTACATGCCTTACGACGGTACACTCAGTATTCCTACAAGAACTAACCATATCTGAAACACGTGGAAATAAAGCAGTGGGTCACCCCAGTGGTTTTTTATCAAACCTTCATAATAATGATGAAGACGCCATCATCTTGCAAACCTAGTGTACAGTCCCAGAGCATGCTTATGGGAGCATCACGTGTACTGTGCTGTGTTGTCTATGGAATGCAACATTTGTCATGGTTGTCATTCACAATGGAGAAGTCATTTTGGACCATTACCCACCAGGTTACCCTCTGCTGAATAAAGAGTACTGAAACACAAACAGATTGCCATGGAATATCTTTACGGTTTACATCTCACTTCATTAATGTCAGCCGGGACTCGGAGACTCCATAACGCATCCTTGGAGCGTCCCAGATTTATCGGCCCTTATTTATCATGCACTTTTGAAGACCTTTTGTTAAATTTAGTAATTAGATTATTAGATGAAGGCTGGGATTTGGGTTGTTACGTGTATGAATGGTGCATTCATGCAGCTTGGAGTTCGGAAAACTACTAGATGGAGAAAGTCTCACTTCTGTATATGACAACAAAACACAAGTCCACAAACAATATCAACAATGTCCTGATGGCTTTAGTTTTGTTGTTGTTGGCTAGTTATTTATGATAGCGAACTGATAAAATAGCCTCCATCCTTGTCGAACAGATGATGTTGTTTAAGTCCCATAGTGTCACAACTTATTTCAAGAACTAAAATGATGGTTTTATTTCAGCAAAATGACAAGAAAATGTATTTTTATATGTCAAATATTAATTTATTTCAGTTTTTCAGATTTTTTTTTTAATAACTTGAAAAGATGACTTTGGTCATTTAGTTTGAGAGGGTAATGAAATGCAAAAGAATGAACAAAAAATATTGTCATCCTTGAAATTTTTTTAATTTTTTTTTTATATATATACCAGTGCGTAGAGGCAAACATAGTGTACATCAAATAAAAATGTTTAATCACGGCAATGAAAACAAAACAGAATTTAATTGAAGTTAACTTTAAACCATGACAACAGTGAATAGTCAAACGTCATGACAGGATAGTTATTTCAATTGATAAAAAGCTGTAGAGATTGTGACTGACAAGCAAGAACATTAGTGAACATAAAGCAGATTTGAATGATTCATAAAAGGTTCAATTAACTATGAGGTTGGGAACATAGACAAACCCGTGAAGTCATGGATAGCATAGGCTAGTATACTGTGGATAGAATAGAATAGAATAGTATGGAATAGAATAGTATGGAAAAGAATAGAATAGAATAGAATAGAATAGAATAGAATAGAATAGAATAGAATAGAATAGAATAGAATAGAATAGAATAGAATAGAATAGAATAGCTCACACTGGGAAATTTGAACCTGCTAACTTCTGATCCCAAGTTTAACTCCCCAAGCCTTCGGTAACCTTTAAGAAATGATTATTGTGTCATATAGGTGGTGGGACTCATTTCAGGAAGGTTTTATGCATATTCATATTCATACTGGTGGTGGATAATCTACTAGAGATGCAGCTCTGTATCTGTTTGTTGTTCACACACCCAGTAAGGTGACAGTCATACCTGATTTCTTTTTGAACAGGTGTTCTTCTGAAGGGTTTGCACATTACAGTGAGGAAAAGTGATGCCTTAGCCCTTTTCCTCTGTTCTTGGATGGTTGATCTTGTATGGCATGGACAGCCTTTTTCCTTCTCAACTCTCCACTGTTATGTGGAAATATTCATTCCAATGAATATTCTTTTTCTGGACTATGTAGTTTTGCAGTAAATAACTAAAGTCCCACTACATTGATGATATATTTAGATATAAAATAACAAGAAGTAACAATAAGTACTGGTAATTCTATCAAAATGTGGAGAACAAAATCAGCGTGATGGTAGGTATGCATAGGTAGGGAGAGTAGGTATGCATACGGCAGTAATATGTAGTTAGATTAATGAGTAATCTCAGCTCCTTGAGAGAGATTTACAGCCACAAATTGTTCTCCTCTTCAGGGTTGTGCATCCTCAAACTGCGGTGGAAATGATTAATGTGGGGTTTTTTTGCATTTCGGTCGTAGAATTAGCCTCATGGAACGGCTCGTTTTGCTGCCTGGAGAAGAAGTGAGCGCAGTTTGTTTCAGCAGCCAACAACTTTAGAGCAAACTTGAATTTGATATATTCAATCAGTCTTTATTTTTCACCGAGTCGACAATAATTTATTTAGCGTTGTAACATCTAAAATGCTATAACTGCCTGGGAATGACAAGATGCATAAATGCATAAACAGTGACAGTGAGTGATCAGCATTCAGTGAAAATTATAACGGCGCTAAAAAGTCCGTGAGTGTGACACCAACAGGTCGTCTTGTGTTTCTAGGAAATGTCACGAGGCAGCTGTTTTTGAACAAGACGTGAGATCTCAGATTTGTTTTGGTGTCTTTCTTGCTGACGGCTGAAAATCCCAAAACACGGCGTTAACTTTCTCCAAAGCTCATGACTGCACCCTTCCCCACATTTCTAGGCTTCCAGTGTTTCATCTACTGAAAGTCGTTTTCAGAATCGAAGAAGGTGTGCATACCTGCTTGATAAATAAGGGTCAGCGCCTTCATTCTGTGCCTCATACTCATTAAAGTACTCCTGCCATTCACTCCATGAATCTTTCATGGTGTTATTTGTGTTCAAGCCATCACCACTTCAAAACGTATTCCGTCCGACTGCGATCGAGGAAAAGACTCAATGTACAATTATAATTAAGTGTGTAAACTCCATTCCTGTCTCCAAAGTATCAATCATGAACAGTGACTCTGGAATTTGTCTCATTAAATGTTATCTTCAGCGATGCAAAAATCTGTATGTTGCATGTCCGAACCCATAACAAGTGGTGAACAATTTGAGAGAAAGGCATAATGTCCAGAGGGAACACTACTGCAGAAGATTAAAAACAAAACATTTTGGTTTAATCAATGATTCTCTCAGCTTCAACACGTCTAAGGTGTTGGTTTCTCTTCATTTGTTAAAAGTATTGTTTGTGGGATTGTTTGTGTTTGTGAATATGATAATTTTCTGCTTTTTTTTTCGCCACAACCTCCCTCCCCCCTCTTTATTTTTCTAAAACACTTTGTCCGTGTTACAAAATAGAATATGTAAGTGCTGACTGAAATTAAATGGCAAGTTAATGTACGTTATAAAAATGGATTGATCATGTCTGCTTTATGTACTGAATTATTTAAAAAAAACAAAGGTTTAAAAAAAAAAAGAGTTACAGTGCCTGGATATTTATGAATTATCTATAGAAAAAAAATACAAATGTGTAGAGCATGTTCATTTTTATACAAGATATTTCTAATAAAATACAGTTTTTCTAATACCGTCTTGGTTCTTATTTGTACTTTACTAAATATTTCTCTCTCGGATTGAAATGTGTTACTTTGGACCAAACTTTTTTGTTTCTTAACCACCCCCTTATAGAACACAACACTTCCACGGCCCTCCCATTCTCACATACAGAATCCTGGCCTGCACTTCTTTTCAATAAATGTGCATCATGTCTCATAGTTTTTGCAATGCAATATTAAAATTTGTTTTGTAATTCAAGACTCATTAACAAGCTTGTAATAATTCCAAGTTTTTGTCAGGTTTGTTAGTCAGAAAAAAAATCAATGCTTATAGGGGACATTAAGATTATTTCAGAACTATAAATATGACAAGATGCTTTCTTATTCCACGACTGCGTTTGTGATCTGTGAGCATCAACATGCATCTGAATCTTTGACATGATGATACTTGTACGATGTTGTGGTGTTTATACACAGTGGTCCAGTTTCCTGGCAACTGAATAGACCCTTTCCACCATGTATTGACGGTCATTTACTTACAATTGGAATGGTGTGTCCATCCAGTGATGGACACATTTGCTGTTGATGTATCAATATTTCTGTACAGATCAGCACGTCACTAGAGGAGAGTCGGTGCTCTTAAGTGCTCATCTAAGCGAATCACGTTGCATCAGTGGGCCGTTTATGTGCACTTTTAGAGGAAAACTGCAGATTTAACATTGACAAAACCTGCTCTGAGAGGATTTTAACCACGTGTTCATCATAGAGCATCTGCGCAAACTGCAGAACCTGTGCAGATCTACTTTCTTTATGTCTATACCTGCAGTCTGCGGCGTGGCTCCACATACGATGGTCTGATTGACAAAGGATGAATCACACACATCCATGACAGGAATATATAAAGGTCTGAAACCTTTTTTTTTTTTTTTTCAACCCAGTAATTAATATCTAATTAGGAATTGTCATAGTTCTTCACTCAAAAACATAAGCATAGCTTTAACAATAAAAAAAATTAATAAATGAGGTATGTATAAATCAATACCTTATTCCCAAAAGCCAGCCATCGGAAATGACACGTTCATAGTTAAAATTGGTGCAGAACTATGACTATGGTGACTATGATGTGAATGTGCCAAGAGGCTGTTGGGTTATTTATCTGCCTGATTTACAAGTACTGGAAAGCCACATTCAAATCACACACACAGTCTCACACACGGCATCTTAAATAGAGATCGCCCACAGGAAAGAACCCTGCTCACATGACAGAATCAAGATTTCCAATACTATAATTTTCACTACTAAATCATAAAATCTGCTGAGGGCTGGGAAAGAAAATGGATTTCAGTATCAGTCAAAAATACTAAATTGGAATGTGGCAAATGGAATAAAAAAAATTTAGATTGGTGTGACTTCATATCCTGAGCCTGTCCAAAAAGATGAACACAAATGAAATAAGGTGTGTAATTACAATGCCGCACTTGTTTCATACTGTGAGCTTTATCAGTAATCATGCCAGCCACAACTTCAACCTCGGGTTTTAATGCCGGATCAATATTGTCAGGTACAAATGCAGCATAAGCCTTGAACAAATTGAGAAAATACCATGCTACCTATAAAAGCTGACAGAAATATGAGCCACTCTAAATGAAAAGTAGACCTGGGGAAAATATCTTTAAGGGGAATTTATTGCGGGGCTGAAATTGCCACCCGGATGATCACAGATACAACACTATCATTAGCCTTTTGTACTTTCAGCCAGGGCTTCACACCTGCACAATTAGCCAAACAGCAGTGCATTCAAATTCTACGCTTCCTCTCCTCTGATATATAGGATACTGCCTGAGAAGAAATAGGACATTTTTCAAGCTCCATGCTCCCTGCTGCTAAGGTTCTCCAGAAGGATAAACAGGTTTCTCAAAGTACAGATTGTTGCTTATTTGTTCTGAAAAATCCAAAGAGTTGTTTCCTCTTTTTGGCTACAAAGCAATTATATTGGCAACGTACTTCTTAAAACATGTGTCACTCACCATGCAAACATGCAAACTTGCAACAACACGAGCTCCTTCTCAAAATTACAAGCTGTTCAAGTTTCCTTTTGGCATCCTCGGAGGTAATCAATCAACTATCAAGTAGCCTTCCATCTGGTTGTGACTGCAAACTATAATGTTGATACTTATTTCATTTGAGAGAAAAAAAAAATATTACTGAACATAGCAATTTAGGGATTATTAGAGGAAACCTGTGTGCAGACTGTGATTTGGCAGATCCTCCATTGCCAGAGTGCAAGTTTTATCAACAACTTCACCTGTTAAAGAAGTACTTGTTCATTCATCAAACTACCCAGGCATATGCATATGGAAGAAACCCACAGAAAGGCTTCCACGCCCAGATTCAAACCAGAGACATTATGTTTTCTATTCAGAGCGATCAATTAGGAATCATGCCTTTAGATTGTGGCAGAAAGCAGGAGAAATCTCACGTCCGCTGAGGGATTTCTCCCACTAACTTCACACACTAACAGCGCTGACCACTACACCACTGGCGTCATTTCACTTAGTGGCACAAGTTGAAAAATGTCAAGCTTCCAAAACACTGTGACCTGTCATAAAATATCAAATTTAAGCGTTTCCATTCACGTTAACTATGCCTTTGACAGCGCATACATGACACCTTCACTCCAATCAGTAAGCCAGCAGTAATCAACGTCATTAAGCATAGCCATGATTTCCCTACCATGTCACTTCAGAGCTAACAGTTTTTATTGAAGTGGGCCTAATTTGCCACGCCATATCAAACCCCTTTTCTAATGCACCACATCACTCCCAGTATTGTCACGGCTGATGGGGAACTACTCAGCCGTGGAAAATTCCCACCACAGGAAGCTGGCTGACTTGTCAAGCAGGTGCAGAGTCACCGCGGCTGGAAGAAGGCCCCCAAGGGTCAATGATGCAAGACTATTTTAGCAGGAGGTAGCGCCTAATAAAAATACGAGTCTCCGCGTTTCTGCACGTCGTCTGCACACTGTCTGATAAACACTTGCCAATGAAAACAGGAAGTGCTATGAAATAATTCTGTCATCATCAGAATAAACAAAGAAATTGTTAGATACATGATAAACACAGTATAATAAAGGAGAGAACTTGCTTGTAAGGCTCGAGGCCAACTGAAATCAAAATAGAACCAATACCGCCATCAAATTTATTTAAATACAGCTTATTCTAATATCATGAAGCATAGTATAGAATAAAGACATTTTCTAATCAGGACTTTTCGATTAAAAAAACCTAACTATTTCCTCAGTGTATTTTCATACCATCACATGGTATTCTGTCAACAGTCACATAAGCTTGTGGGAACCTCTGAATAGCAGGAATCTGGCAAATCACCAGTGTTTGTTTGCTGCCAAACACACTATAGTCTCATTATCTGTGCCTCCTCCATATGTAAGAAACACAAGACTGACATCAGCTGTAATTATCAACAAGCTTTGGCTGCATAGCCTCATTTTTCCCACAAGAAACAAAAGAAGAAAAAATGGACTCTTTACGTTACAGAAGCTGCCGAGGATAAATGTTTTATCTTAAAGTTGTCTCTTTGGTGATTTAATATTTCACTATTATGCCTGGAAGAAGTTTTTACCAAGCTAAGTATGACTAAAAGTTTAACGAAGAGTGTAACAGGAGGAGGTATGGAAGTATTTTGTATATATGGGACAGGAAAAAAAAATATTGATACAATACAACATCAGCAAGAACAACAGTTCAGGTATGTGAGAATATATACAATACGGTGTAAACACTTCAGACTGTTCAATAAAATGCTTCTTTCTCATCATGTAATACCACTAACAAAGCGTCTGACTCCAAATGTATTCTGTCAGAGTTTATTAATCCTTATGGGGCACTCAATGAAAGATTTTGAAATTAAAAGTTTCTACCCAAGAGTGTTGTTCGACTATCATTTAGGAAGTAAAATTACTTGTTTCACAATTTAGAGCTTAAACTTGCCAAATCCTACAGACTCCTACTGCCCATTAGTAGCATGATTTATATGCATATAATGTATTCTAAAGATGACAAACAAGATAATCAAGTGTCTGTAATGGGAATTCTGTCTTTTGGTCATTAATTGATCATAATAAATAGAAACAACAAAGCTTTATTTTCATTGCTGACAAACAACAACATTGTTTATGCAGGGCTGCAGCACAACAGTGTTTATGATATTGGGACAAGAAATGTGGAATACATCCTCACAAGATGCTTCAAAACAACTTCCTTTACAAACTGTATGCAAGTACAATGACTGGTCACAATATTGATGTGTCACCAGTTAAATCACTTCGCATATGAACGACAGCTCAACATGCCATAATCCTGTTGACAGGGATGCACCGAGAATTGTGTGTACTAAGTGTGAACTAATCTTGAGCTACTTTTCTGATACCGAGTACCGATTCAAGCACTTAGTCAATGCCATTAAGTCTAATTTATAGTTCATAAGCAGATGATGTGAGAAGGCTATCCGATGCCGCAGAGCACCAGCCACTACATTCAGCTATCAGGCTCCTCACATGTGGAACCAGCTCTCAGTTTTAGTTAGGAAGGTTCACACAGTCGCTAATTTTAAGGCCAGACTCAAGACTTTTCTGTTTACTAAAAATTACATTTAGGGCTGTTTCAAGACGCACTGGACCAAGCTGCCACTTCTGAGTCTGGTTTTCTTCAAAGGTTTCTTCCTGTTAGAGGGAGTATTTTCCTTTCCCGTCGCTATGCTTGCTCACATGGATCTGTTGGAATTTTCTGTAAGAAGCACATAGAAATTGCTTTGTTGTATTTGGTGCTATATAAAATAAAATTGAATTGAATAGAATTTAAAATTGATACTACATGCAACCCCAACAGCCCTTTGAAGGCTTCAGTACAATACTGAGTCTGCAGCATGCAGTGTGCAGTGTGTAGCTATGTGTACTGTAGACTGTAGAGCGAGGGACAGAGCTCACTGTGAGCCGTGCTAACACCGCGTCCTGGTCGCTGTTAATAAATACTATATCTCAGTCATACTTAAATCGTGTGTGTTAACTTAAATGTGTTAGCCCACAAACTCTCACATGTAGTACGGGTCAGAGTGAAATCCTCCTGATCCACTGAACAGTTAAACTAATGAGCAACATTAGGCAAACTCTGACCTCTGGTGACTTAGTTGCTAGTGTTCTTGGAACTTCTCCCTGCCTCTCATATTGATACTGCAAAATATAATTTCTGGTGTGCCTTACTTATGTCATTCTCATTTATCTTAAAGAATCTATAAACAGCGCCCACTCTGTGTACCCCAACGACGGAGTGGGCGGGTATCTGGGGCAGGAGAGCATCTTCTGATTGGTAAAATCTGTTGACATGAGGCTACATATAAAGGCATACATTTTTAACACCATCTTTTATTTATTTAGTTTTAATATGGTCACAGAAAATAACACACTCTGATGATCTGTATTTGGTAACACCAGACAAACATCCACTGTCTCATCTGTCACAGTAAGCAATGAGATTTCGAATTGGACTGTTCCCGTTCAATTTTTCATGCATGGTTTGTCACACTGGGATGGATTGTTTTCCATATTATTTCCTGCAAATTACCAAGAAAAGCCACTTCTTTGGACTGTTTTCTCCATTAAACGTACTATTACCACTTCAACGTTCCCATTGTGCAAATTAATAAGTACCGTTCATGAGATCATTGGGGGAATACATGCTGAAAATAAAAAGGTTTTCCTCTTTTGAAATATTACTTTAATATTTCCGCTCTCCTGCTCTAACCAGCGAGAGAGTATTTTATTCTGTCCCCTGGGGGAAAAGCATTAAATGTGGCTGAGGTGTTTGTTTCTCTCCGAATGAGGCAACGACACAGCTGCTGAGGTGAGTTGTGTTGTGAAATTTCCCCAACGCTGTAAAGTGCTGCAGTGCCAAATGAATTAGGTCAAAATCACTTCTTTTTTTGTCTCTCTTTGTGGTCAGATACTTTAGGTTTGGCCCTTCCTATTTACTTATTTATTTTTTGCTCAAATATTCTCGAGGCTGTCCCAAAAAGCTGGATGTGGAGTTCCATTAATCCTAACACCAGGCTCCATGTGTCTCCATCTGTGTGACTGATGCTGCTCCTGTCATCTAATGCTGCCACCAGACAGGGGTTTAGTGTGACTGATGAAGCTAGAAAGCAGCAAAGCTCTAATGACAAAGGGGATAAAACTAGGCCAGTAGGAGCTACCTCCTTGCTATGTGAGGCTTTTTTTTCCTAATGGCATGAATAATATATGTACATATACAATATGTGCATTTTGCACCCAAAAAAATTACATATTTTGTACTTTTCATTTTGTACTTCTGAAATAGCAGTACTACTGCACATAACCTAATCATAACAGCCCTAAAAAACTTCTTATAATAAGAAAAAATATGAGACACAAGGGTGAAAATTCCTTGGGTTGTATAATACATCATAATGACAACCTCTACACTGGTTTGTGGCCCTTTACAGCGAACCTGTAACAGGAATTTCTTCCCAACCTCCCTTGACTTGAGTCAGAAATGTACTGATAACTGTGGAATGATTGCACTCCAGCTGGTTAAGTGTGAATTGTTTGGAGGCAACAGTCCCTCAACACGATGAGTGACGATTCTTTCATGAGGAAGTCAGGTCCTCCTGAACGGGGAAAAAAAAAAAATGTAACCACCGACAGTTGAAGCAGGGCTCTTTCTGGTCAGCGGCTGCAGCTGAGTGTAAACTACAAACCTCTCGACAATGCTCATAAAACCAAACACTGGGGCTGTTCATCTGAAAGGATCCCCATTAGCAGTTTATACATGTCTCCAAACACCGAGATGTGCTTGTTCAATTTGTTTGAACAAGAGCATCAATCTGCCTCTCTATAAATGTTTAAAGGACTTGTGTATCTTAGCATACATTATATGTGTACAACAACAGTGTTGTGGTTATTCCAGACAAGTTGAAGAGTTTATAGACATGCTCCATCAAACAATCAGATGGAGGAAACTCTCCACACTGGAATCTGATAATTGAAATTCAAATGAGCACGTATCGACTACAAACATTTAAATCACCCGGGAAGAAACTCATTATGCGTGATAGTAGTCCTTTTTTTTTATTTTTTTTCCTTTCAGGACCTCAAATAATCTTGACAAACGGCGTGACAGCATAATGGAACCCTGTTGAAGAAAGATAAATATTCAATCAGCAACATACTTGGTTCACCACTTAAAACTGAAGAGATTTACGAGCCTGCACCAGCTAAAAAAAAAAAAAAAAAAAAAAAAAAAGGATTCTCATGTCTTGTGAAGGTAAACATATCACCAGAAGTAGAGATAATAAATAGGGATTTTGTTTTGTTCAACTTCTGATAGGTGTTATTATTTTCTAGTGGAAAAATATATAAATGCATAAAAGAAAAGAGAATTTCTATTTTAACAACAGTGCAATTAAATCATTGCACTATTTGAGTGTAATATATTGAGGTATTCAAATTACGTGAAGACATTTTATTTTAACATGAACTGTCAGGAGCACCTATGTTGAGCACTTGTGGTATTTCACGCAGCAGTTTTTACCAGTTGTAATCTTCTGCTTGTACAATGCTCTTGTTTCCTTCTCATTCCAATTGTCTGGGACTCTTGCTTCCTGTTGTGCTCCCGCTGTGTTAATTGCACCCCCGCCCCCACCCCCACCCTAGCCCGATTGTGTCTTTCAGCGTCTCGTTAACTTTTTGTACCCTCATATACTTCAGTGACACGCTGTCTGTTTGCCATAGGTTTGTCTGCCTGGCGTTGCAGCGTGCGCTCTGTCTGGTTTTTAACACTGTAGCTCAAGTTTTGCACAAGTTCTGCCCATAAGCTGTTGTAGTGGAGTTTCTATGATTCCCCTATATAAAACCTGACATTTGAGGTCAACAAGATGACTGTAAAATATCTATTGGTCTAAATGTGCGATGGACTGATTGGCTGCTCAGGTTTTGTTCTGCCAGTGCTCACAGTCGTCTGGGATCAGCTGCAGCACATGATGCTCAATTGGATGAAGTGGTATGGATGATGGATGGATGGAGCCTTGTTTCACTCTCTGCCGCTTTGGCTTTTGATTATGCCCGCTGCTGTTTATGCAATAAACTGGACTGTGAACTTTCAGTCTCCCTCTGAGCCCTGTGTGTGATATCTAATTCTTTCGTTTTGATTTTTTTTTTACATATTTTTACAAAGATGGTACAGAAATACTATAATAAGAAATCTGTATTTCTTATATAGATCTATCAATCTATAGATCTATAGATCGATAGATAGATACTTAATTTATACCCGTAGGGAAAATTAACAATTTTTGAATATACTGAAAACATGTATCCTGTTACATGTGTAGGAAATTTTTTGTAATCAGTATTATTTGTACGATCAAGTGAACTGGACCGTTCCATGTAGACTGAGTCATGATGCTCCAGGAACAAAACCTTGTTTGTTTGTTGTTTTGTAATCAATAGTAGTAGTTTTCCATATGACAACATTTCAGTTAATGTTTTATATTTTTGAATATATTACCAAATTATCAATCAAATTCAGTCTGTTCCTACTTTCAATATATCGTATAGTTGAAACAGGTGCTTAAATGTCCAACCAGATAAAAAGTGGGTAGACTTTTCTTTTTTTTAATCTTAATTTCTTTTCATTTGGAGGGTCACACGATACAAATTCTCACCTCCTTTTCTTGAGCTTGAGGTTTGAGTTTGCTTTTTCTCTCTGGGCACGCAAAAGTTTTATCCCACTGTCCAAAAGCATGCATTTGGTGAATACTTCTATTTTCTGTGTTTTTGTCATTTGATGGACTGTGCGACCTTTTCAGTGTACCCTGCGCTTATCCATATTCAGCTGGGATCTGCTCCAGCACACCCCAGGCCCGGCAGTATAAAAGATGGATGAATTTTTATACTTAAAATATAATTTTGCATTCATAAAAATTTAAAGACACCCTAGATTCGCAGAGGCTTTCAATTGTTAAAAATGATGGCGATTACAATGCACAAGCAGTGTTTGCGCGTGCATTGTCATTGGAAACATCATCACATTGTACATTCTTGCACACTGAGAGAAACGAACTTACAGACCACAAATTATCCACCACAGACCACAGAAAGCAGTTCAAATCTTTTTTTTTTTTTTTTTTTAGAAAGTAGAAAGAAACTACTTTATAGTCAGTGCATCACTGTGGAATACAAGCAGACGTCCTCTCTGGAAAACCACTTTTCAACTGTGAAGCATCAGAAAAATGGTTCTTTTGCTCCAGCACGGATAGAGACAAACAACTCTGACCAAAGTTATGTTGTGTTACAAAGGATGTTGCTTTTATGTTGTCAAGTTTGAGAGGTACAGTATTAATTCAGTGATTCTGCAACATTATTGATGCCCTAAAAGGTACATCCACTAAGCTTACTGTAAACTGTATTAGCAAGTGATTTTATGGGTGTAGTTTAAAAAAAAAAAAATCACACACTTTTACCTTTCCAAAGGTCATTTGGAAAATGTTGCAAATCATATTGTAAACTGTCAGCACATTAACTAAGCAAACACCATTACTGTTCAATTGAAAACCATATTTGAACATAGTGTAGACCTCTCATCTCTTCAGAAAGTACAGAACATACACTAGCTTCTCTTGCACAATAATAACAGTGTGCCTACACTGAAGGATGGTTTAATGGGCCCGATCAAAGGATGAGCCCACTCATTTATCTCCCAGTTTGTACACGTGAGTGTGTGTGTATGTGTGTCAGTCATTGTAGGAGTGTCTGTGTGCGTGCCACGTGGATGAAAGGCAAGTTCACAATCACACTGTTGAGTCTGTGTCTGCAGAGTTCGCCTCATCTCATGAGAGTCTGTCGTCTATGAGGAGATGTCAATCAAACGTGTACGTGCCCAGACAGAAACTTTGTAATATTCTCCGGGTTATTTTTAACCGCTCCTCACAGCTGTTTGTTCTCTCACTGTCTCTGTTTCTCTCTTCCAGCTGATGTGTCACCACCAAACTGGATCAAGCGTATAGACTCAAATTAGGCCAATACAGTGTACATCATCTCCCGTGTTTTTCTGTACAGTATTTAACCTATTTGCTTAGACATGGCACACACACATGCTCATATTCAAATGACAAATGTGACTACCCTGTTGTATGTATTCATGGATATGGTTGCTGCTAGCCCGGTGACACTATTATAGCACATGATTTAGGACAGTCATGACTCCATGCCATTCTTTCCTCGTACACACATCTCACTCACCAGATTCACTGCTCGCTCCTCTGCCCCACAGTCGGTATTTACGTGTTCAGTTAGCTGTGCTACTGAAGGGTACCTCCCATATGTCTCCCTGAACCCTCTGAATAATTTAGCCTAACAGCTATTCCTATAAAAACCCCATCTATATTAATGAGCAGCCTCCAACCAGTTAGATCGCTGCATGAAGGTTGTGGTCCCTCCATCATGCAGGATGGCGGCCATCACCAAACATCTGAATATTGTTTGGTGCAATGAGAGTGTAAAGCAACTTTTCCAGGGTGAGCGCCAAGTACCATAACTCCAATTAATTCCTAAAAAGGCAAACAGTCTCATAAGAACAGCGATGGACATGTTCAAAAAAGGAACAGTGGTGTAAAAACCCCACCTCCCCAAAACTTGAAAAGTACTTCAAGGAAGTTGGTTGTTGCGATGCAAACATTGCGTTCTCTTTGTCCTCATGCACAAGAGACATACAAACATGATGCTCTTCCAGTTAGAGTGGTAAAATTACAAGTACAATGTATTAATTTACAATTTGGTCTGAACCGAGTGAATCTCTCTGGTCTGCAACAGCAGGTACGAATATACTGCAACATCATAAAATACAATACAAATGCAAATACCTTATGGAAAAAAAAAGTGCCTGATTCAAGTCCGCACGAGCCTTTCTCTGCGGAGGCTACATGTTATCCCTGTGTATAAGTACATTTTTACAGGGAGCTCCGGTTTTCTCCCAGAGTGCAAAAAAATATGCATTTGAGGTGATTTGAGGACACCCAAATTCTCAGTCGGTGTGCATGTGAGTATGAGGGACTGTCCAGGGTGTGCTCTGCCTTCACCCATAGTCAGCTGGGAAGGTCTCAGATTGCAGGTTGAATAAAGCAGTAAAGAAGACGGATGGACGCTCTAAGTATGCTCTCTCCGTTGGCTCGCAAATACTAGTTTCTATACATGCTGATTTCACAGTGTTCTATGGAAAAGGAGGACGACTGAAAATAGATATCACATTCTTCTTCCCCAACAACATTCGCAACATGTCAAACACTTGAAGTCAAAAAAGGCTTTGCACACTGAACTCTTTCCCGTCATAGTCCAGTGGCAGGAAATTAACTGTACTCAGAGATCAATTTTGAGTTATTGTTTGTTTTTTTTTTAACCAGCTTTCACTTTGAATGGTTTATGAGAGTTGAGATAACCTCTATATCCACAGACCAGAAATGAGTTCATTTGTGCAGCTAAATGTGCATGTCCAACACCATCAATTCAGCCACAGCTGAATAACAATACAAATATCGAAATGTATGAATACGAGGGCACTTCAAGTGGAACATACTATAAAAAAAAAAAAAAAACCTTGTCAAAGGTGGGTGATGTTTCAAATGTGCCCATGCATTTCATTTGTGCTGAATTAAAAGTCGCCACCTGTTTAATTACTTTGGTGCTTTAGAGTCATAGTAACGTTTACATTTCCTCCAGTTTCTCCAAAACTAATATGGGTAAAGAGATGATGGTTACAATAAAACAGTCCTGTAATCTTGTATATGCCAGTACGTTATCAACAGTATTGTACATACTAATTGTTAAGTTTTAAGTGAGAACATGGGATTTCTTAAGTTTTTTGGGTTTTTTTTAAACCAACAACAGTGTTAACAGACTTTAACTTGAATGTCTTCATCATTAGGTCTTAAAATATGATTTTATAAAAGAGAGTTGACTATCCAGGACTTTTAATGATAATAACCTCTATAAAGAATTCATTTTGAAAAAATGTTTATCTCTTTACTGGCCACATGACTACATTGACAAAGTTCTATATCTCTTCAACGTCAGAGAATATATGAATAAATAGGTCTAGCTTGTGTATAATTGGTAAGATCTTAGAAGAAATGCAATGGGGATGTGTTAAGAAGATGGCTGAAAATCACAGAAATCCAGGGAGAAGCTTATCTCACTGAAAGAATATAGAGTATTTAGATATTAACCTGCGAACTACATCTGGTAGTATATAACTTGCAAGAATGTCTGTCCATAAAGGCCAACTTTAAAGACGTACAGTATTCATTTTCAATGTGTTCCTTATAAGCGCTTACGAATAATGAAATAACATTCACAATCATCCCTGTAGATAAAATGGTTTACAGAACGACTCCACGCCCATCTTTAATTTGTTTGTTCCAAATGTTTGGCTTAATACAAGCTAGAATTTAAACCAAACAATTCATAAGAATCTTTCTTTTTAATACGACTTTGACAAAAATAAGGTGAGCACTAAATGTTTTTTGCCATCTTCCGCACGAGGTGTACTTGTCATGACATTCTTTGTTGACATAATGAGAGGTTGGTTTTACGTCACTTTTATTATTGGCTGAGAAATACTGCTAAAGGATCAACAGCTTTCCCTCATTGATGCCTTTATGACGTGTCAGACTCAAACAATGCTTTTGGTATGAAGCCATTGTAGGGGGAAATCATTTATTGATCACAACCAGTTGGTGAATTGCCTTGAAATGAAGATTAAAGAGCAAGACTGTGCAGAATTACTCTAAACTGCCCGACCCTTTCAATCTCCCTGTGCGCCTCTCTCTCTCTTTTTCTTGTTCCAATAAACATCCAATAATACTCTGCCGTTCCTCAGCAGAGCATCTGCTGCCACGGCGGGCCATTTGTCTTTATGGTTAGTAATTCACTTAGCTTAGGGAGAGCTGTACGGTCCAAACTTTCATCAGCAGAAGTGTGGTCTTTCATTTGCAAGTAAATGGAATAAACATAGGAAATGAATAGGGCAAGAAATAAAAATGGAACAAAAAGAAAAATGTAAAACTCTAAACGCGTTTCTGAAGTGTTCCTGCACGCCTCCATGATACTGGTTGTTTGCACAGTGCAGTTATTTACTGTCGGCGTGCAACAGCTTGCATGTAAGTTGCATGGCCGCGATCCAGAGGAGCAGTTTGCATTTCTGCCTGCCACCTGTCCTGTCAGGGCTGTGCTGACATATCTATTAAGGGAATATGAGTTTGCCCTGGAGATTATTCCTCAATGCATTTTGGCATCTGCAGTCAGGGTGAAACTGGTGTAATCACCACGCTGTGTCAACAAGAAGACCGGCCTTTTTGCTGCTGACTGGAATCACCATGGCAGGATTCTCCTCATATGAGAAGTCTAAATTAATCTTCCCCATAAAGTCACATTATGTCTACATGTCATTGAGAAATGCTTCTACCTGTAAATCTTGCTCTGGCTTGACAAGCGTCTGCAGGGAGCCATTGAGTGTATCTCTCTAATTGTAGCTGTGGGTGGTAATATTGCCTGTCTGTGGTGTTTGTGCAGGGTGGGAGGTAATTCATAGGAGCACAGGTGCAATCAGACAGGTGATGCATTGCTGATGGAGAAATCATACAGATTTCCTATCACATGTCAACCGATCGCTTACTAAATCATCATCCATGCATTGCATTTTGACTTTTGCCGTTTGCAGATTCTCTGTTTCCAAACAGAGAACACTGCCTGGGTGTTAATATTGCGTAGCCCCGAGTCATTAGCAGCTCGTCAAAAAACGAAATCCCGCCCTGCATCGAGCAGAGGGGCTAATTGTTGGTCAGGAGAGCTGCTAATGGTCCAAGAGGATGCCATAAAAGGTTAAAGCTCAATGTGATGGGACCAGAGTTACACAAGAGTTCAAAGGAAGCAGTAATAATGTCCTTGTTTGTGTAGCAATTAGTGGCTGCTTGTGTCAAAGAGTATCTCCTGCCAAAACCCGAAAAGATACATCATTACCGTCAGTCAAATATTTGGAAAGGCATTACATCTAATGAGTGTCCAGTTTGCCGCTGTAATGAGGAACCACAATTATTTCAACATTTTACTGAAATAAGGTCTCAAAGCTCCCCCTTCCGATGAGAGTATTTTTCTATTTTTATTATTCTTTATCAGGTTTTGATATTGTTCTTGCAAATCACTCAGGCATGACCTGCGAAGAGAAATGTAATGAAAATATCTTCACGATCAACAAATGGCAATCATTTGTACAGCAAGCTTCTTCTCGATACAACAAAGCCACAGGGGAGAAGTTCTGCAATTTAGCTTAAAACCAGGAATTCTTCTAACAAATTCATCAAAGCATCTCCTGTGTACTGATGAAGAAACGTGCATTAGGCGCTGATCCATCTATTTTTAGTGCATCTATCAGAGCCATATGATAACAGTAACATTCTCCACAGGCTGCGCCAGCAGGAGGGAGGAAGTGACAACATTTTGAAGCTCCTCAGCGTGACACAATCTGCAAGGGAGTAATGTGTGGTAACTCTGTATATTGATGAAATTACACACAGTGACAAAAGCAAACCTTGACAAACAAATCTGATTCTATCTTCTAATTTCATGCTGATAAGCTGCAAGATAATCCTTTTAAGCAGTTATTAGAAGCAGGGGAAATAATTGCTCACAGCATCATAGCAAACTGCACGTGAAGTAAATTTTAAGGGTTTCCAAGAGAAAAAAACTTGTAAAACAGATTTAAAGTGTCACTGAAGGTAATATTATTTCTTTACAAATTGATGCTAGAGTCATTTTATTTTCAAACCCTTACCGGAGAGGGCAAATAAATACTGCCTTTGTGCACATACATTACTCAAACATTTGACGCCATCAAAAGCACTTTTAAACATTTAATGGAAGCCACACATGCAAACGTCCGACACTGATCTCATAACTTGTGTGATTTGCATTTATATGTTAATTGTTAAATTCCAGAAGCTCTATCCAACAGACTAAAATACATTATATTTGTTAGGTTTGAGCTGGGAGATGACCATTCAGAGACCGCCGTTGTTGATGGAAAAACAATCTATTACACGTGATACCAAAATTCCAAAAAAAGTCAAAAGCCAAAGTGTTTAGGTTTAAGGGAGTGAGGGAGCGTAATCCAACAGAACACGAAGACAGGAAGACTAAGACCATATTTATTAGGTTAGTTCCTCTTCTATGTTTTCGAAAATAACATTGCTCACATCAGACCGAATTTTAAACACAAACCCACATAAAAACCTCATTTAGAGCTACTATGAGCATGCTAAACCAATAGGTGGCAGTGTGACGAAAAGCGTAAAGCCACGCTGGCCAATCAGAATCCTTGAAGATTGTAAACACAGGTTGCACACATACTATGACGGCGATGACGCTTCTGTTGCATAATGTAGCGCTAAACTCCGTCTCCTTCAGTCCACATGCAAACAGAAAGAAGTTTTTCCAAATCTCCAATTTGGCCAGAGTTTCAGATATAATAGTTTTCAGTGACACGAGGCTCCATTTACGTGGAAACAAAATACGCAAACACATTGAAATATCCCTGTTTTCACTCATTTTCATTGTCGTGTAAATGAGGCCTTAGACTCTCACAACAAAACACGAGACAGAATATGAACCCTGATATTATAGATCTTAACATTTACTCAGCAGCTATTCTTAGCATTCTCAGTTAGTCATACAATAGAAGAAAAGGTTACGGATTGAATTAAATTAAATAATTTATAGTCAGGTAGTCTGCTCTGCCACAGCACCCAAAATATGTGTTTGAAGCTAATTGATTGATCTATATTAAGATTATGAGCATGTCAAAGATGGATATGTGTCCTATACAGGGCGTATCCGGCCTGCATCCAGTAAGCTGGGACATGCTGCAGCCCCACAGGATTCAAAGTTATTTAAAACATTGTAAAAGATGAATGTGTGAATTATAATTAGGCCAGTTTCACTGTTATGACAGCATGTTAGCATTTTAGCAATGAAATAGAATTTGAAGAAGTAAACAAAAAGAATAAATAAATGCAGAATGCATTTCAGTCTTTCCCATAAGGCTTTGTCTGGGCTCAGTATATTAAAAAATATATATAATCATTGTGGTTCAAAAGGATATAGGTGGGATCAGGAGGCTTTGGACTCCATTGTGTAGCTGCTGGTGGATTAGTGTGTGTTTGCAAAGCCTGTCTTGGCCCTGAACTCCATGAAAGATGAAGAGATGAAATGTCCCACCACATAGTGCTGAATCAAGTACAAGCTGAGATGGCACACAAGAGGATTTCCACCTGGGGCTCCAGACAGCACAGCAAGAAATGAAGACACAGAAGCCACCTCAGGCCAAGCACACAGGAACAGACAAATGTACTGTAGCATCATATGTAAATGACATGGACCTTGTAAAACATTGCCCCTTAATCAATACTCAGGGATTAATTTGTCATTGATTGCAGTTGCTTGTCTCATATTTGTGTATATACAGTTGTTTTTCTCTGGATTCAACCAAATATTTTGTGGAATCCACATACTTTCTTTTGAGGTTTGTGCCTCTCCAGTGCAGAATTAGCCCTTTGCGCTTTCTAAAACTTACTCATCAACGAGCACATCATCTTACGGCACAAGTGTTCTTTTTTTTTTTTTTTCCTACTCCCTGCTGTATATAAGCAGCACAAAGTGAATTGGATTCTGTGCATCCATGTTTCATATATGTGGTCACGTCCTTTTGTGAATACAGATGCTGAGCATTTGGCTTGTTTGGATCGCCGCTTCTTTTATAGTGAAAAATGGGTTTCTGCGCAGGGAAAGAATCCAAGTTCTGCCAATGGAGTGGCGGAGGTATATCATAGCCCTCATTAAGCAGGGCTATTATGAACCTGCTGGTGCACAGTACCACGAGACAGGATGAAAAACTGGCTTGTTGGACTCCCATTCCTCTGGTCTGAGTGAACAATGCAGCTCTCTTTTTTCCTGATATCATTTCAGCAGGCCCAATAAAATGGTTATATATTCATGCTGTGACATTTCTGTTTAGCCATAAACCATCTGCTTCCAGGTCTCTGTAAATTTGCCCATTTAGAAAAACACACGGGAGGACATTCTACAATTGATTTGCCTTTGAATATCACATTTCAATGCAGGCACTTTATCATCCAAACACAAACCCAAAAAACCTTTTACATACTGTCACATCTAATAACAGACAGCAGCCTCTTATACTTCGTGCATTAGATATAGAAAATGTGCCGAATACAATCGGATTTGTTTTTGATGCTATTGCAACATGCGCTAGAACTAAACAGAGTAAACACAAAACGATAAAGTAAAGTAAATCCTCGGCTGTGTATGCACTCCAGAATGAATGATAATAAGAATGTACCTGCAATACATTGATTTTAGAGACGTTTTTGACATGAATGGAAATGTTCTCTTTTCCATGTTTTCAGCCTTCTACCTAGACTTGTGTCTAAAAATAGCAGCTTTCAGTACATCTCAGTTTCAGAGAGAGATACCTGCATTGTCGAATGTGTGCAGGGCCTTATACTACAAAGCAACATGGATGCACGTCTGCCTGCATGAAATGCCTCGTCATTTACAGACCACACAACAGTCTGTTTTGGTAACAAGAAGAACCGATTTGTAAAGAAAGGTGATTGCTTACAATGACAAAAACCACACAGCCATCACAGATTTAGAGGAAAGTAAAATTCCACATACATTATTATTACCGAAATAATAGGTGGGTTGCTCTAAATGAGGTGTATTAAGTTTATCATATTGAACATGACCAAAGTTTCCAATAATGAGATGAACTCACGTGAATCAAACTTTCTTTAAGATAAAAGCTGAGCTTCCTGATTTTTTTTTTTTTTTTACTTTGGTACTCATAATTCATAAACTCATCACACGTTTCTGTTAATCTACTCCAAGCACAACACAATAACTCTATACAAGGGGAGGATGAAGCAGGTGTATAATTACACAGACATGGTGTTTTGGGCTTTTCACGGTTTTGAAGTGACTGAAAAAGATATTTCGGTGAAATTGGACAGTGGGGAGAAAATACAATGTCGTGCATAGAATGGCATAATCAACAGAAAACTAACAGGATCTACAGGAGCAACACAAGTTAAACTGTATATTATGAAGGGTTTTCTAAAGTGGGTTTAAAAAAATCCATTGAAAAAATGCAAAATGTATCTGGTTCAAGACTACACATACAGTATGTATTCATTCATTTTGTAAATAATCTGATAACTTAAAATACACTAGGGTACACAAATAAAGAGGAGACACCACAGCAAGTGACTGAAACATGAGCTGATGCACCACCAGGAGGGGAATCAAAAGAAAACAGAAAGATTGTCAAAATGTTCTCAAACACTCGTTTGATTCAACACAAAAATGAGCTCCGTGATGTCTATGATTTAATCATTCACACAGGCTGGCACTCTTGCAGAGGGTTTGCTCATAACTCGTCCACCGTGTTGACATTATGCAATGATGAAAGATACAGAGGGATGGTTAATTTGATCAGACTTGAATTATGGATCTTCAGTATTTGAGTTTAACTTAAAAAAAAAAAAAAAAAAAAAAACAACCTAAAATGAACTCCAAGGTTTTGCATGGTTGCATCAGCCCATGATTAATTTGGAAAGTAATAAAATGTTCCAAAGGTTAACATGCAGCTTAGTTAATTGCAATCTGGGTTAATATTACTGGGTGCACTACATGCCAGATCTGCAACTACTCGTAGATTGAAATTGGTGCAATAATCAAATAAATGCTGTTGTTTGGGTTGTCTGATGAGAACAATTCAAGTTATATTTGTTAAATGCAAAAAAGATGATGAAATGTATTCCCATCTCAAAAAGGCATTGGTAAAATAATAAAGAGAGGGTTTATCATGGACTTATTACCCCAAAATAGCATTGTGATCACAGCTGTGCATCCTTTAGCATTTTTATTTCATCATCTGAAGCTCATCTTTTTCCACAAGATTAGGTACTGAACATGAATTATTTTGTTCTCACATCTGCTCCCAACAATCCTACCAGAGGAGTAGAGTGGCTGCATTATTTGTGTGAAGCTCTAAATAAATACTAACCACAAACTTTGCCTGTAATTAATATTTCAGATCATCAACACTCTGCTATACATGCAACATTAAAGAAATGCTTTTGCGACGTGATGTTTTTTCATGTGAAAGATGTAACCTGTGTGTAATTTGAAATACTCTGTTATCCACACTCTAAAGCTGCATGATATCCTAGAAGGGCATCGCATCTTAATCAAAAGAAAAAAGAAAATCGTTTTATTTTCATGACAAACTGTTGAGCTGGGCTTTCATCCAATTTGGCCTTATTACCCTGCCAGCTTAATAATGTTTGCAAGTGTTTAATAGATTGTTACTTTCCTCTCAGGTATGTTTGCTTTGTGAAGCCCTCAAAGGTTTTACAGTCTGAAGGTGGTTAATCTCGAAATGCTTCACTGGCTGAATTCTCTGTGCACCTCCATATTTCCTCAATACAGTTCCATCCCTTGACAGGCAGTTCTGTCCTCTGTTCCAAAGAGTGACGAGAGAAAAGTACAGCTCATTCTGAATATCTACATTTGGTTTTTTTTTGTCTTTCACATTTACCACATACTCAATCAACAAACTCCTCATACTTGACTGCACATTTTTCATTTAGATCCATATCAGAGCTGCCTTAATATTTCATGGCATAGATTCAGCAACTGGAAATATTCCTCAGAGACTATGGTCATTATTTTCACCAAGTGAGCTGGATATTCTCTATTTTCAGTTCAAACCCTAGTGTTGGTTGCGCATGAAAATCCCAGTAAATCACCAATTCCTGAAATCCTCAGACCAGCCCATCTGGAACCAACAACTACTCCAGGGCCCTTAAATCATGTTTCTTCACCATTCTCATGTTCGGTTTGAACTTCAAGCTCACCTTGATCATGCCCACAAGCTTTAACATACATCAAGTTGTGCCTGATAGGGGAATTGTATTTATAAGTGTAAATATATGTTCATAAATGTGTAAATGTATCAGTCTGCTTGGTTGTGTCGTGCACTGAGATGAGCTAAATAAGAATTGCATTGCATGTTGTAAAACTGAGTTTGTCTATGTACGTTCCAATAGATTTCTTGAAACATGAAACTTGTAACAATCAATGAGAACTACCTAAAAAGAAAAAAATAGGGAAAAGGACAAAGTCGGTTAGTCATAAATCACATTTAATCTGATATCATACTAGCTCGACGATCATCTAAGGCCAGCAATGTATGCAGGTATTTCCCCAACCGGAACTCTGGTCACATAGAAATGTTTCACCACTCCAGGTGGCTACATTACTGCAGTTATGTTGTCAAGTTGATACAATGAGCTGCTTTTGAGAGTAATTTTCAGTCAAATGGCAAAACATCAGAGATTCAGTTCTTCACAGCTGTTCTATGGGTATTAGGATTGGATAACAGTGGGTTTCTGGCCTACAGGCCTTATGTTTAACACCTCCGATGTAGAGAGTAGAAAAGGGATTAGTGCAGACTAAAGGGAGCTGCAGGAGCTCCTAAGTGGTACTCAATGCAACTCAACTGCTGCAGGAAGTTAGTTCTGAAGATAACATCAACTTAGGTTGCTTTCACAACAGGACAGTCCGGGGACACTGTTTGATTAGATAGCAAATGCTGAAAACTTTCACACTTTTATTTGGTTTCATTTACTTTCCATTCGCACCATATTTTGTGTGCATGGTGGAAATGGAGGTTTGGAATGCCAATGTTAGTATTGGAGGATGATACACACTGCCAACTGAGCCATAGTTGCTGTAACTAAAACATATTGGAGCAAACAAATCTGTAAAGCCAAGATTTCTTTCCCAGCATGTCAAAAGAAAAGACTTTGGCCTGTCTCCTCACTTTATGTTGGAATGTAACAAACCTTTGTCTCTGAGTTACTGCAGTAACATTTAATAACAAATCATATTAGAATTGAAATAAACAAGTTGCCGAGTACTAACATAAAAAAGCAGAAAGAGCGATTTTTAAAAATTTGTGATCCAATAACGTTGTGACTTTTTTAATATCAATGTTAAACTTATTTGACAAATTTTTATACTCAGCAGCTATTTTATGTAGTCGACACATAAAGCACTTGGGGTGTTAACAGACAGCTTCACTTGAGCTTTGCAATATTCTCATCATCTTGTTAACTTCCATTACAAGTGAGAATCAATCAGTCAAGTGTTTCCAAATATGTAAAATCAAATGAAATTACAGTCAAGCAGTGTCATGTGTTTGATTTGACATCATTAGTATTCAAGGCCACAAACTTTGAAGCTATAGTCTGATCTCAGACACATTACCTAAAGTGTGGGGATCAAAACCTTCAACCGCCTTCACAACCAGATCATCAGCAAGCAATACTAATACTAAAGCGGAAGTGTTCATCCTCGTAACAAGAATTTTTTTGTTGCTGCACAGAAGTCACACAGAACCATCCACTGCAATACACATGAAAGAACGTGTGCAGGTATGTCTGCGCAGCAGAGGAATGCGATTCCTTCAGTACACATCCACAGCAGAAGCAGCTGTGTCTGCAGCACAGTGCCGAGAGGAGAGGAGACAGATAAACTATCACCAGACTGAACAACAGCAGAAATGTACGAGGTGAAAGTAGCTTTCACATGGGCTCAGCAGAAAAATATCAGGAAAAGTGCAATGCCGAGATTCACTGAGCTGACTGATCTACGCTGGTTTCCATTGTGGGCAAATGTAATCAATGACGTCAGAAAGGAAGCTCAGGAAGCCTTTTCAGTCATTAAAGACACTATATAAACAGACTTGCAACATAAAAATATTAGATTCAGTGTTGCAAAATATTCCACAACGATCAGAAACAGTGACACCTGTGTCAGAGTGTCATGGATTGATTCACTTCAATGAATGAAATTATCTTTGTTCTGGAAAACAATTGAACAAAAATGTAATATACTGTGAGGGGAGAAAAAACCCTCCAAACTTTTCTACTGCAATTAACATCACAGCGTCAGACTCAAATACACACAGATAAGCCACAACATTATGAGCTGCCTAATATTGTGTACGTATGATTATATTTCTGCACCCAAAACAGATCTGACCCATCAAGGCAGGGACACCAGTAGACCGATAAAGATGTGCTGTGGTATCTAATACCAGGATGTTAATGTTACCGTACCAGAATCCACACAGGAAAAGTTGAAAAAAAATTAGGACCCAGTTTGAGTTGTTGATGTACATCTCTAATACGTTGTCAACACCTTTCTGAAGGAAATTCGTCAATACACTCATACGAACACGTACTTAAAGCATTCATATTTTGCTGAACATCTTCCACCTTGTTGATATCTTGGCGGCCACAGAAACACAACATCTCATTTTTTTCTGGAAAAACCCAACGATCAGTGTCACAACATTTAAGTATGTTCTTGATGCTTGAATAATCTTTCTTTGAAAAAGTCTTTGAGATTTTTTCGGGATAAATCGGTCAAATGTTGTAGATATTTTCACTTGAGCTGCCACAGTGCCATGTTCCTTGTCTCAGAAACCTATGCGTGCAAGTTTTTCTTTGCATACGTGTATTACCTATGTCTGCAAAGCAAGAGTTGTACTTTCCAATGATAAGTATAGTCTGTTAATACTTTGAAAACCCTTCTGCATATGTTCCTGAGAACATAGGCAAAAATTCAGACTGTTCCTAGTGGCACAAGAGCCAACATATGGCATACATCATGGTAGCTTGTTTCCATGGGAACCAAAATACATTTTGCCAAAGAGGTACTTTTATTTTGTCTTAATTCTTCAAAAGAAACACATATGCAAAATGTCATTGAAACCTGAGAGATGTCACTGTCCATGGTTTAGGCCCTAAGGGCTGATTTTCTCAGTCAACAGCTTTTAAGTCCTGAACCAGGCTCTCCCATTATCTTGTTGAAGGTTCATTGTTTTTCTTTGGAAGATGCAGGAGATAAGTCACTTAAACAAATAAAGATATGCTCTGTTTCTAGCTGGCTCAAGACATATCTGTCAGTTAAACCAATCTGGGTTTTACTAATGTACTTGGCCGCTTAACTGTCATGCAGCTGTCTGCCACTTGTCGGGGCTATCAGAGCCATCGGAGAACATTACCCTTCCCCCCCAGCAGGGCTCAATTACTTTTAAAAAACAGCGCGGTGGGGAACTGGAGAAAAGCCCTCTTGCAAAACAAGTGCTGGTCAGCATTTCTAACAAGGTAGCCTGGAGGCTGTGTCAAACACAAATAACTGGCATGGAGCAATGCACTGTCACATTAAACTCAAGTATTTGGGTATCAACCTGCAAGAAATGATGGATTCCAGCAGTGCTAGGCACACTTAAGCCCATTTATTGTCATTTACCTGGAACATTGTGGTAATTGTTGACAGTTTTCTTGCTTAAAATGTTTATTTGAAAGAAAAATTGGAAATGTGTCACGAGAAACTTTGTCTACCCAATTTGTCATATTCAATTGTCAAACTCATTCAGATCCATATGACTCAACATTTTCCTCACTTGCTGCCAAATACTATAACCCACATACAAATCGGCATAATAACCAGGTTTATGAATGTGATCCACTAAATCAGTCTTAATGCAAAAGCAGATCAGTGTGTAGTCATATCTAGTAATTCAAACACTCCTCCACTACTCCATGTGCTTCACATGGCATTGACTCCTCGGTCACTTGACCTGCACCAACCGAAGACGGTGGGAAAGAGTGTCAGGCGTGTAAAACGATAAATAAAAATAAAATGAAAAAAGAAGTCAAAACACCAAATATACACAAGATAACATAATTTCATCATGTCTTGACATTCTCGGCAAGCTTCTACAGCACAGATTGTAGTGAAAGAAATACAAGAATGAAGCAGGTCAATGAGCGATGGGCTTTGACTAAATCGTTCTGAAAAATAAACGTCAATCATGAGCAAACATGAAGCAAATCATACTTTGAAATAGAGGGAATCTTAGTCAGATTTTATAGCGCTAACTTTGGAAAAGAAAAATCCACCCAGTTAATCAGTCAATAGAAAATACTGTGCAAACATTTTCCCTCAGACAAATGTCTTAACATGGGTCGATATTTTCAAATCTTTTTCCTTTATCAATATATGTTTTTCCAACGTATTAGTGTTGAACACTGGAGTGAATAAAATCTCTTTCCTCTTTGTGTTTCTTAGATCACGACAAAGATCAGCTGCCGATCCATCACCAGTAATATTTCAAAATCTGCAAAATACTTTCCATAAAAAATCGTCAATGCAAAGTGCTTTTTTTTTTTTTTTTTTTTTTTTGTCAGTGTGGATTTGTTGTTTTGTTTTTTTATGGATGTGGTTGGAACCTGCTTAAGATGAACATGTCGGGTGTATGGGTTTATGCGTAGGATCAGAGGCGCTGTGTGAGATCAAAAGGGCTTAGACAACTAATGCATTTGCTCTGGAACAACAAGATTAGCAATGTGCATGGTGCCATCTCGAGTCAGAATTACTCAAAATTGGTCAATTGCATTGTCATCATCACCACACAGAATAGAAACCTCTAAAAGAGGTCCTGTGGTGTGTCAAATTGTGAGCAGGGAGCCATCACCTTTTTTATTGCAACCAGGTACACAGCTCTTTAAATGTCCCATAAACTCGGCCTAACTGCATCATAGTGAGTATTATTTAGGTCTCCTAATAATAAACGACATTCAAAATGGGGTTTTTAGCACTGTTCTATTTGTTACGATCATGACCCGTAACTTTGGCCCACATACTTTGGAACGGAAATGCAATTTGTAATCAAACTAAATATAAAGGCCAGTATTTTACAGGTTTGTGAGGTTAGTCAACTACAAGCTGAAGATTAGAGGGGCTAAGTACCCACTCATTCAGTAGTTTCACTCTCAGGTTGAAAAGCTGAGCCGAAAAAATGGCTGATTGTTGTCAATTTAGGAAACAAAATAAAATTATGTAAGGTTGCACTTTCCACATATTTCCCTGAGTGAAGCACTAATTATATAAACTGAAACAAAAGAGAGGTGCAGTGAAGAAAAGGTTATGGAAGAAACGCACATCATCATTATCGATCTCTCCCTTGATATGTGTCATTGCTGGTTTACTGGAAGGCGGGCCCGAGGAGGTTTCACTAATTGTTGAGGAAACCACAAGGGGCACATTAGTGGGGTAAAGCAATAACATAAAACATTAAAGCACAATGAAATGGTGAACTGACACGACAGTGTCAGACTACTCATGAGTGACCTCAGAAAATTATTATCCAATATCCATTAATCATTTTAAATCCACTTTATTTCATGAGGATGGACAGGAACTCCGAGTCTCGGCATACTGAAGAGCGTGAAACTATATAACAGCTTTGAGTGTAATTTCTCATCAAGCAAAACACTTTTTCCAATTGAACATTTTTAAGTTGCCTAATTCACTTATTGGTACAAACTAACACGACTTCCATGGTCTCTGACGTTCATGCTGTCACGTTTTGAAATTCTATGTTGCCATTTCCCACATATTCAATTCAATTTGTCATACTGCAGATCCAAATTTATTAATGGGCTGCACATCAATATGCTGTTGAGAAGTCGATTTTGGGTTTCCGATGCCTTTGGTGTTCCTCTTCTCCTGATACTGTTGTTTCCTCCAACAGTCCATATCATTGAAGTTAAATGGAAACGGATTTCATGTAGGTGTAAATGCGATTATGTGTTGTTGACTGTTTCTCGTTGTTTGCCCTACGATGGACTGATTACCTGGCCAGCTTTACCTAGCCTTCACCCATCATCAGCTGGAATCACCAGGACCCTGTGACCTTGAGTTGGATAAAGTGCTCTATTAGATGGACAGATAGAAGGATCAAGGACTGTGAACCATGAGGCAATGAAGTGAAATAATCTCCACCACCGCTGGAGATCAGTGTTAGTAAAATTGGTTAGTACTATTGCCTCAGTGAAAACATACCACACAACCTTGTTATGTTTTGCTCCTGAAAGAATTTTTTCTTTTCTGTTAGTGGTTAATATAAATATATAAACTATTTTTATACCATCCATTATTCCAAAAGACGAGGGACATCAGATGGTAAAGTGATGAATTTAACCAGATTGAAAAATAACATTCATATCAGACATTCACTTTTACTTTATATCATACAATACCAATAGATTTCTCCTTAATAAACAGTGTTCTTCATGCTTATGTGACACAGTCAAAACAGAAGCATGCCTAATCCCACGTCAGTATTTTGAAGGTTTGGAGCTGAAAGACAGTTGTAGAAGTACTCAAAATGACGCCCAGATGTGACAAGTGGGAGAATTTAGGAAAGTCCACCTACCATTGTGTGATAATGCTGTATGGATATACTGTAGGTACTCCCAACATTTCATGTCGTGTGATTAAACTTTCAGCCCAACACTGTGCTTTAGAGATACCACAATGTGACTAAAGCATTTTTTCAGTGGTTTCATCTGTCTCCCCTCACCCTGGAATTAAACACAGCGTCTTCACCTTCGAACCTGCCACCTTTTACTTATATGTCAGTCACTGAATGTGTTATTTTCTCCAGCTACATGTGAAGCACATGTATCTACACTGAAGTGCCTTATATGGACCATTTATATCTAAATATAAATAGTCCATAATGAATAAAAAAATTAAAAAAAATAAACAAGGATTTGTCATGTTTTTTTAAATTTTATATATGATTTCAGAATCTTTTTAAACCCATTTCCTGTATCATACTTGAAGACAACCTCTTTCTCTGAAGGGCTTTCAAAGTTCTCTGACCTTAGCATGATGATCCAACACACTTGAACAACAAAGAGAACACCTCATCTGGATCCTCGATCTCTTGGTTTGGAACGAGGACGAATAAATGGTTGTCCTTGCCTTATTTTTCAGTTCTTGGTTTCGGTGTAGCCAATCCATCTTTAGTCTCTGGTTCAAAAAGAATTAAGTCTAAGATTGCTCAAAAATTGTGAAAAACACAGCAGACACATCCAGCAAATGACTTTAGTTCTGAGGTTTATCGGTTGCTGGTGTAATGGTTAACAATCAGGCCAAACCGTGATGTGAGAATGTGAACATGTGTGAGATTGTGTCTCTGTGCCAGACCTGTGATTGAACTCCCCAGGTCGCACTCTGCCATCGGCCTACTGATAACTGGGATTGGCTCTAGCAACCGTAGGTTGGATCAAGATAGATGGATGGATGAATGGCTGATTGGATGGCTGTTGCTTCCAGTTTCAACATAAACTGCATCGGAAGTGACAGCACAAATGTGAGTCAGCCACGAGCTTCAGCGAAAGGAATGAAAGCAGCCAATGCGGCTGAAACTCATTTTGCATTCAAAGCTGTCGAGCCCAGATGAGAGGTATATGAGCTGTAGAGGAAGCATCCACTTGAAGTGACAGGGGAGGCTACTGAACACATTCCCCTGGTGCCTCTGAAGTGCTCTCACAGACTGACAGCAGCACATCATTTCTGTCGATTCACCCTGAAGGATGTCTTCACCTGACCCGCAGACCCAGGGAATTTGTCTGCTGGTCAGTGGAGTGCATTCAGAATTCATTTAACGTCCACTCCAAAAACCCAGCGAGAGAAGTTACTTTTGAACTTAACTATGAATAACTCAGTTATTCTCTCCAGACCTGTCACAGTCCACTTACAATCTCAGTCACAGGGACCAATTAGACTGTAGCCCATGCTTGAGAAGGCCTGCACTTTCTTGAGGACATTTAGAATCTAGACACTTCACTCACCCTACGCTTCATATCGAAAACATTCATTGTGAGGATAGTTGGTGTATTATCAGAGGTTACCACAGCAGCCAGTTTACATGTGTAAGGTGTCAATGTGCAATGTCCAGTGAATTTTAAGCAAAGCAGATTGTTCAAAGCATCCCGGTGTCTTTTTGCCCTGCTGATGAAAAAGCTAAAACAATGAAAAGTAAATATTTATTGAATGTATTTCTCACCTGTCATGCTTGTGCTGAAGAAACAATGCTTTACTTGTTGAGACAAATTTTCCTGTAGATTGGATTAAATAATCCCTTTAACTTTAAAATACCCACGCGTGTACAATGAGATTTAACAGAAATAAGGAACCCCATCAACAAGTCCATCAAGTAGACAAGAGTTTGTTTTGTTATTTTTGTTGTTTTCCAAAAGCCTTCAGAACAGTGGTTCTTAAGTGGTCTGGCTTCAGGATGCACTGTCACCTCCCATGTGACTATAAATTAATAAATTAGCAGAAGAAATTCCCATTTTATGCTTAATTAGCTGCACTTTTGTGAAACCAAAACTAAGCTCTTCAGTGATATCAACCCTTTTTAAAGTATTGAACCAAATTAATTGTTGATGGCATATTTTTCTTCATGTAACAACACCTGACTGCATTTAACACCAACCTATCGTATGTATTGCATCTATCTATATTATGTATCGTTTTAATGAAATCCAGAAACTGAGAAGAGATCCGAGGAATTTTTAAAATCATGGTGTTTTCAAAGTAATAATCGTCCTATATATTTATGTGTGACGTGATTCTTTGCACCCTTCATAGTCGCCACAACTGTTTTAGCAAGTTTGTCAAACTCATTTCAGTCCAGAGGCCAAATACAACCCAATCCTAGTCCTTGTCTTCTTCGTGAATTACATTCTGTGGCATGTTGTCCCACGAGCGACATATCACCCTCCAGCAAGCAGGTTTGGGCCTGTGAGTCATTTGTTTGACACCCCTGCATTAAAACAAGCAGTCTAGTCCAAATTGATGCAAAGAATAATTTGTGGCAACAGTTACAGTTTGTGTCCGGTTTACAAGTAGCTTGAAGTTTTTGAACTCTCCCCTGTTTGTTGTCTTAAAACTTTTAATATCAGGTGAAAAAGACTTTCTGCACAAATTCCTGGAAAACTTTCAGTCATATTAGACTTTCTCTCGCCGAGATATTGAAGATCACAGTTCACTTTCTGAACTCATCAAGTCTCATTTACTGTCTGTCAGTTCAGCTAGAAAGGCATCTTACACTGGCGGATAAAGAAAACAAGAGAGAGAGAGACAGAGAGAGAGAGAGAGAGAGAGAGACAGAGAGAGAGAGAGAGAAAAAGAGAGAGAGACAGAGAGAGAGACAGAGAGAGAGACAGAGAGAGACAGAGAGAGAAGGACAGACAGAGAGAGAGAGAGAGAGAGAGAGAGA
>OMNM01013138.1:3525-15643 GCA_900302745.1 Parablennius parvicornis | reverse complement strand
CCCCCCTCCCCCACTGTCCTGCCTCAGCTCATGCTCACTCCTGCTGTTCACTCCTGTCTTTGCACTGCAACCTTGCTGGAAAACTGTTACAAGATGTCAAGATGTGACAGTTCACAGCAGACGCCAGATACAATTATTCATAGTTTAGGTGCAAATGCTTGCTGACGTGTTTCTGCTTCAGGTAGTCATTTTCCCAACACCTGGCAGAAGTGAGAAATTACAAAAGCAGTGACATTACTTTTAATTAAGAAGCAAATCCTGACCATCATGATTGTTAGAAAGTCACACAATGATGCAAAGAAGCTTGACAATTGACAAAGGGTGTTTAGTGAACACGATGTCTGTGACAAGAAAAACAAGGAGCCAGATTGCTCGCTGGAGAAACTTCAGAGCAGCAGCATATCTGGAATTCATTTACTTTTTCATGAGAAATCCTTATGGATACAACAAGAGGACCCAAATGCCGGGGAACAAACAAAAGGCGATCCTTAATTACATTTTAAGATCCCAAAAAACAAGAAGCTGCTCACAATGAGGAGGCACAACAAAAACGCAAAACAATGAGGAACACTGACAAAGAAGTAAAGACCGGACAGACAAAATGACAAATGGCAAACATGGCGTATAAACACAACACGAGCGAAGCGATAATGAGGCACAGTGCACAACAATCAAGAATAGTCAGGTGAAGGCAAAACACTAGAGATGAGGACAGATCACACAATAACACACTGGCACAAACAAAAGCCATAACCTGAAACCAGAACCAGAACAAAACCAGAACAATATGAAACACAAACATACAAAAACAAACCTTTAAAACAAATCATGAATACACAGGAAAATATAAGAAAAACACTAACACCAGTGATAGCAAGTGGTCGGCTGAGAACATACACAGTCTCAAGAAATGTCCTTCGAGGGGGCGCTGTTTTATTTGAAGTGTATATTAAAAACCTGTAGTATTTTCTTGAAATTATATAAAGAGGTTGAGTCAGTATTTCTAGTTGAACCATTTTTGCTTCAGAAAAAAAAAATGAATAAAATGCTGTGGTATACACAGTGTTGGTTGTCTGAGGTAAAACACAGAAATGTGGGCATGTTTCTGGGTTTGTTATCAAAATCAGTGGTCATAAAAAGTATGTTGCATTGAGAGGTCGTATTTTAGTGATTGCAGGGGTTTTCTCATGGGCGTGTGACCACAGACAGCCTGGGACAATTTTCTGACACAGATGTGTCATAGAACATAAAACAATGAAAATCCCAAAAACAAAGACATCAACACCAAGTGCAGTTGTTTAATAAAGTGTGGTATAATACCATTACAATAATACTGTTGCTTCATTAGTACTTTTGAATAAAAATGAAGAGCTCTGTTGCCTCATCATGATAGATGATCTAAAAATGGTTGCTTAGTCGCGGTGAATTTCTTGGGATTGTCACATTCGATTAGATTAAATGAGATCTTCCTTCATTAGTCCCACAGCAGGGAAGCAGGCGAGCACAGAAAACGGTAGAGAGTATACAATCTGAGATGTAAACAATGTAAGGTAGTACACAGAATGCAATGTTTGAAGACCATGTTATGTATAAGCCTGATAAAATTATATAAATATTAGAATTTTCCCCATGTAAAAGATATCAGTATGATCTGTGAGCCACTTTCTGAGGAAAAGAAACAGTTTGAGACTTCCAAAGCTTTAAGACCAGCGTCTTTGATTTTGCCATACTGTGCATAATGTCCTCAATAATGAGGTTAAGGATTCACAGAGAAACTTCCTCAACCTCTTTTACCTCTCTGACCCAGTTTTTCCACTTCACATTTCTGTTGTTTTTCCACAAAGATTTTCTGTTGGATGGACATTGGGGCGAGTGTGACACACTGATCTACTTCCAAGCACCATCAAACACTCCAAGGAATTATCGCATCAAGAAGGAAAGCCAATATTTCTCCTTTTACTCCTTTTTCTCACGCATATGTAAGAACTACTACCAAAGTGATTTTTTTTCTCACTTCTGTTTCCTGGTAAGCGAAGATGCTGCGCTCTGGATATAGCAATGGGCTGACAGGCCGATGTTGGTGCCTCCAGCAGCAGAGATGCTTCTCTTCTTTAATTTATCCGAGGTGTGTAAATCACCCTTAAGTGCTTCAAATACTCAGATCATGCAGCCTCATCCCGAACGGGCTTTAGAGGCTGTCTCCTAAATGCGTCATAGCGCTGCAGAGCAGCCGTGTCGGCCCTCAGCTGCCAGTGAGAGGCAAAGAGCCGGTCAGGAGATGTATCTGGTGACTTCACCCCACACGATCCTCCGAGAGCTGTTCTGTCTGTCGTCGCTCATTTTGTTTCTCGGGTAAAAGTAAATGCTCAATATTCAGGTAGATGAACGAGGATTTGTATGTTTTTAAGTTTTTCTTCTTTTTTTTTTAAAGTGGTTTAGATAATTGATGCCTCTGACGCAGGCCTTCACTCTCTTCAAACCGCTGATAGCCCTGCAGGAGAGGTGGGGCCACTTGCTTGCTTGTTCTCAATGCATGTTGCTTCGCCTTTGAAGGGCCACGTGAAGAATATTATAATAGTGAAGATGAGAGAAATGCCTTCACACACACACACACACACACACACACTGCACCTTCGCGTTGTCCTCCCCTCATGGAAAGAGCCTGATGATAGTAGCAGGGGGTTGCATTCATAATTCATCAAAGAAAACAGTCCGGAGTCCAAACATGGAGCGGCAGGCCAACTCACGCTGGGCAGTAATTGACTGGTTAAACAAATAAGTCTTTTTCTCCGGAGGGCTGAAATTCAAGAGCATGAAATTCCAGTTTGTCATATCTGAAACCCCCACCGTCATTTCACAGGCAGCTAAACATCTGCATTAACATTCATTGGTATTTTCTCCAGGAGGAGGCTGGACTTGGATTAAAATTTGACAGAGGTGTTTGAGTGGAGCTCATGATGGCACTACATTAAAGCTGCTGCGTCTCTGCTCACGCGTCTGAGGATGAAAGCAATTAAATAAACGAGTACTTTTTTTTTTTTTTATACTTGTGTCATGTCAGGATGACGTCATCGTGAAGCTTTAAGGTTTTTTTTTTTATGAAATGCAAATAAAAAGGTGAAGGTAATCTTGACTCAATTTTTTTTTTTTTTAATTCAGGTGGAATTATTGCAAAGGAAAACTTTTTCATTAGTTCTCCCCTATTTTGATTTATTGTGACTCATCCCTGCTTTTGAAAATCACTCCGACAGATTACAGCCCAGCTTAGAGAGACTCCCTTTGGCTTGTTTCTTTGTTTGTTTGTTTTTTTTGCCGGATACTACATGATGGCTGTGATTCACTCATGCAGCCAAATATTAGTGAGTCCTACTGCATCACATCCTTACTCCTACCTACTCCACTGAAAATTTTGAGAGGCAATGCTCTCAAAATCTAAGGAAAAGGAAATCTTCCTGCTGAGTCGTGTTTGTTTCGCTGAGTCAGGAAAGCAGCTTGTTCTAACTGGGCTGGCTCAGTATAGCTACCACACAACTCTGCACCGAGATAACTGAATATACTGTATAGTGTTTAAAGTAATAATTTGACCTTGGTGATGCTGGAAGAAAAAATGATGAGCATCATTAGTCAAATGAAAATAATAATTTCGAAGGCCACCAGATTTAGGTCTCCTTTAATTGGAAATGCATCATGTTTGAGTTTTTGTTTCAGAAAGGTTTTGTGTTTACACTGCAGCATTTTGAACACGATCTCCGTTTACATTGCAAGAGATCCTCAGTTTTTATCTGGTTATTTCAGAGTAGAATTTGTATTGCTCGTTAATGTTCCTCTAAGCTTGCGTTTGCAGGTCTGTGCTGGCATTGCAAATGAAAAGAATAAGTCAAATAAAATGGATTAGGGAATATTGGATCTTATGGAGAGGTGGTGGGGTGGGATGAATTTGCCTGCTTTGGGCCGTAGAAGAAAACTGAAATGATGTTTTATCTCTGTAGGTTGACAAAGTATGACTTCTTTCTCACATTCTGAATTATACAGAACTTCAGTATATTCCATGTAATTTAATCACAAACCTTTAATTGTCACTGTTTAAAACACTGTTGATCTTTCAGTGAATGACGTATGTTGTGTTACATTCTGCCACCATTTGAGCCTTAAGATATGTACATATATTTTATTTAAAAAAAATAAATGAGTGTGTGTCTTTCTGACCTGTCAATAGTTTATTCTGCTTTCAACTGAGATTAGCTTCAGCGACCAGTGACAATGAGTTGAATTAGTGTGCATAAAAGAGCCAAAAGGTAAGATTATCAACAATGCAGCAAAGTAGTTAAGGGTGGTCTTTAAAAAAGCACAAAGCAAATGTGACATTAACCATTGAACAGTAAAGGCACTTTGACACTGAAATCCATTGCTGCCAGATGACGCAAACCAAAGAAGGCGATGAGAAACTGCAGACTTATTGCACTCATGGTGAAGCTTCAGCCCCTGAACGGCTACAAATTGACTCCTCATGTGACAGAGGGAGCGAAGGTGCAGTCCAGCCGAAGGTTAACAAGCTGGCTGCAGCGGTCTCCTCCTGCAGAGATTATGAGAGGTCGGGAGCGGTGACAGTAGCTGTCTCCAGAGACTCAACTTGACTGTGACTGCTTCAAATGTTCTTACAAAGCAAAGAAAAATACTTGTATTGTCAAAACAGGAGGTGCACATATTGCAGGAATCACACTTTCTGAAATACAAGTCAACTGGAAGCACTTTTCTCATCATTAGACAAGGGTGCCAAGAAGGGTAATGATACATTACCACGTATCATTTCTGATGACCAAGTGATTTACGACAGCAGAAGCCCAGGGGCAGCAGGGAAGGTGGGCAGACAAACTGGAAGTTACAACCTCTTAGCAGGGTCTCATTGTTGCCATGGATACACCCAGTTGATGGATGACCTTGGAGTGATGAGTTTTCTGCTTCCTCCTGTCAGCCCATGTAATAAAAAACAAAACATACCAATAAATTTCACCACATTTAATGATTAAGGAATAAATCTACATGCATGCTTGCCTGTGTGGTTGTTTTTGTTTAGTTTTTTTCCATCAACAAACAAATTTGGTTTACACTCCATAACTGCTGTGGGCGAGGGTGAAAGTGCACATGGGTGTGGCGCCTGCAATGGTGTCATGCTGTTGCATTTAATTCCTATAGTGACTGCGTCTAATGACCTTTATGTGTCTTTAGATATCCATAATGATCACCCGTACAGCACGCTGCACAGGGAATTTCAATGACCTTCTCCAGATAAAACCCCAGATGCCTGAGCTGCCACAGGGTGAGGCCATAAAGTGAATCGCTCAATCACCTCAATGCATTCATAATTACTTTTAACTCACACAGGGTCAAGGTTAGCTCCAACTGGGATTGGAATGGTTTCATCTTTGGTATTTAATGCACCTTTCATGAGCGTGTAGAGGCAGTGTGAAACTGTGTTTGATTGGCCATCACTTTGCTATATTTCTTTTACTTGATGATTACAGTTTAATGACTCAAGTGGCTCAAATCAAGACTCATTCCACACATGCCGTGTCTCATCCCAAGTAGTCCTTCTCACGTTCAATGCCAGACTTGCAAATGTTTTTCATATATAAGATGCCAATGTTAGTGGCTGGATCCATAGAAAATAATAAAACATTACTGTTCTCGTGCTTGTTGAATGAAATTAGATGTTTTCAATTTGAAATATCTGGTCTTTAGAGAAGGCTGTCCAACTTCTTTTCTAATGGTTTATTTGCATCTTTTAAAAACCATTTCCAATAGAGTTTCAAGTAATGAAGTTCTGTTCAAAAATATGTGTTTTGATGTAATGATTAGCTTTACCTGTCTGTCATTTTGTTTTTTGTTTTTTTAATCATGAGTCTCTAAAATGAAAATGACAATAATTACTGAAAGAAAAGGGCCAAAATAGTTATAAAAATGGATGAAAATGTTGACATCAGAAATCATAATTGAAATGTCATAAATGCAACATAAGACAGTTTTTGTTTTTCAAAACTAGTGTATGAAATTTTAAAACCTGTGTTTCGCATCAATTTAAACATTAAACGTGTTTTGTGGCTCAAAGTAAATATGATTTGGTGTATAATCACAAAAACTGCTCTCTTGGTCACAAAGGTTGCAGATCCCTGCAACTGTCATATTTCTGTGGAAACCTTCCCCCAACTTTGAAAACTCTTGACTCAGATATTTTGAACTTGAGATTAAAGTACATAGATCTGTATGATTTACTGCTTTCCGAGCCATCCAAATAGTTATGTTTAAAAGTAATTGCTTTATGTGGATATAATTTGTTTTTAATTATTTGTTTCTGTCAATATCATTCTATAGCTATCATTGATTATAAATAGATCCATTAGGTTTGATAACATGTTGCTATTGGTTTTTCAATATTACAGTCAGAATACAATGCATGCTTTTGTGTTGCTTAAATTCTAAAGATTCAATGGCTGCAGTAATGCACATATTTATTCCTATAGATGGACAGTGGATGCATGTCTCCTTCCTAAAATAGTCCTGATATTTCATCCCACTCTGCGCAGTCTCCAACTTTTCCTGCTCACGTCCCGTCTGCTGTGTTATTATTGATCGATGGCTATTTGTATGCATAGTGGTGCTGACAGTCAAACACCAAACACCTGACTTTAATCCCAATCAATGGTGGAACATGGGTGTGAGATTGCTGCTGTCATGAAGAGTCACAAAGGACCTGCAAATTGACAGCATGGACGGCCTTCAAACTGACAGCATGGCCATGCCTTAAAGGAGAAGGGCTTGTCCAGCTCACTTCTATAAGCACAATTAGTTTACACTAATTTATATTTTTTCAATAAATCATTCAGTTTTGCACCTTGTCATATATTTACTGTCACAATTAATGAATATTCTACACAGACTGTTTATCCCAATGATCTGAACGTATTTTAGATTATTTTTGTGTTAGCAATGAAGAAATATGAAGAGACACAGAAATGATAAACAAATAGTTTTTGACTTTGAGTTACTTATCAAACGTTACCACATCTGGAGGTGCTTTTGTAAATTCCATTCACAAACTGCAGCTGTAGCTGCACCATGTTGATTTGGGCACTAGATGGCACATGAGGTTCAATAATTTTCCTGTCAAAGTGTCAAAGTAAAAATGACTGTTCCTTATTTAGGTATACTCACTGATGTAGGAAGTACTTCTTAGTTATTTAGTTATTTATTTATTTATCTATTTATTTGTTCATTCATTCGTTCTTTCATTTATTTATTTGAACTTTCTGCAGTTTTAGAAATGCACATCAACTTTATATGCTGGAGGCAGTCAGAGCTTCAAACGCAGAGGTTGTCTGTTTGAAAAATTTTCCTTGATCTCATAATCATAAACAAGCAACCCATCTTGTGGTTATGTGAACTGTCACAATATTTTAATGATTTATAGTTAAAAATGTGTCTAAATCTAATATATTTCTCACTGGATTTATTTAAAATGTTTCATTCTGTACTATTGCATTACACTGTAAAGTGTCAACAGACCTTCAAATATGATATTTAAAACTGATGTCAAGTTTTGTTATTTTTTGAAGAAATTCAAGAAATTGAAAGAAGCAGGAACATTTTTGATGTTTTCCACAACTGCTCATTTATGTCTCCTGTGATTGTTCTCAACTAATCGAAGTCATATTGGAAGAGATGCCTCCTGTTGAGCCACCACATACACACAAAAAGCACCTGCACTCGTGAACATCGGCGGGCCTGAACCTGAACTGTGACCTCTTAATTCCAAACAAAAACTTTCCACATGGCTTGCTAAGTCAGTGAAATTGGTTTAAACATATAACAAAAGGTTTTCATGTGAGATTATGCTCCAGATTTCAAAAACAACATAATTTTGCAGCGTTCAGTGATGTGATTTCAGTCATATGGCGACTGTATTGTGACTGCTCCCCTCTCTGAGTTGTTAAACTCTTCTAATAAGGTTTATGTAATTTAGAAAAGCCGCCTTGGATCGGATCATTTTAGGGCTTTAATGGATCAGTTAGCATGCGAGGATTAAGCTGCAGGAATATTCCCCGATAATATTCGGTATCAGTGCCAGCTTGGGGGCCTCCAGCACCGGCTGCAAGTCATTACGAGACGATGTTGAATGAGAACAATCAAACTATGTGGACTATATATTTTTGGATTCGGAGACATCACGACTGAAAACTCTTCTGTCTTATAATGATAACAAACTGCATGTAGCTGCATCAACGACAGCAAATATGTAGCTATTGTCTTGTTTTGGTCTTTTAGTCTGTGTTGTTTAATGTTTTTTTTTTCTTTCTTCTCTGAGTCTCTGAGTAATTTATTGTTACACTAATTTCCTTTATATTTGTATTGAGCACTTACTTGAGCTGTTAAATGGTACAAACAAAGTCTTTCATATTTTTCACGTTCTGGTGATCAAAACTTAATGTTGCATCATAATAATAATTAAGCATAATGGTAGTAATCACGGGAGATGTTTATTTGGCGATGGTGAACATGGATGAGTTAACGGGCTTCAACATGGTTGACTTATTGAAATGACTCTCAGGAAGAAACATTAACTTTCAAACTACTTTTATCCACATTTTCCGTGCAGCTCTTTTTCTGCTGTCAACATATCCAACTATTCAGGACCTGCCGCTGGGAGTTCCCCGAAACGTCCCACTTGCCCAGTGGGAAGCTTCCAGTTTGACTTTTTTTTGTTTTTTTTGTTTTTTTTTTTCCACAGTGAAGTGGGACTTTTCCATCTCTCCAGTGACTCATGTTGCAGGAATAAACTCATCTGGAACATTGCCTCAAGGTTACTTTTAATGTAATGCAACAAAACTGCAGGTGATGTTCAGACAAACTTATTTTTTGCTCTAATGACTCCACTAATCACCGAAATGTAACTGTTCCAGACTAATAGTTATTCAAATGGCCTGATAATAGTCAAAGAAGGTTAGTTTTCTTTCAAATTAAGAAAAACCCTTGATAAAACACTTCAAATTGACTTCTAACCTCACCTGTGAAGTGCTGCTTTAATTCAGCTTTGAATTGAACGCATAGGTGGGAGATTACTGAATAAATAATGCAGATTAAGTAACATCTTATTTTTTCAAAGACACTGTTCGTAACCAACCTCATATTCGCTAGCAACAGAATGTAATAGATTGTGCAGGATTTTATATTTTTGTGTTTAAAATAATTCTCTTAAAATTTGTATCCAGATTAGATTCGTTAACAACTTTATGACTGGTGATGCAAACGAGGTCTTCTATCTCAAGGCCACACGGGTGGCTACAAACAGTCCATAAAACCGTCTCATGTAAAGATACACATTAACTTTGTTTGCAGTTGCAGACAAAGTACGCAGTCCTCTCTCGGTCTGTAGTCAGCTTAAGAGGATTGTATGATGGCAGGGTGCCACCCAGTGGTATCTCACATTACAAAAGCACCGAAGACACATGGTTTTGTTTACTTATGGCCTTTAAAAGACATTTCTTATCACAGTCATGGTTCAGCTTAACACACAACGAACACCAAACGTGTTATGTGCTTTTAATGAGATTCTGTCAGAAATTACAGTTCAAAACTTTTGTTTTTTTTAGGGGGGGGTGGAAAGTTTCTTTGTTCCATTCTTGTGAATCCAGGATGAACTTTTATGTGGGAGATGCTCCCAGAAAGAGAAGAGCCGACTCTCAGCGGGCCAGTCAGCGCTTCACACCACATTAAAGTGGCAAACATCAGATTATAAACTCAATCTGTGCTTCACTTCTTTATCAATGAGGAGATAGCTGCACAGGATAGGTGGAGAATAATTAAATGCACTTTGGCTCTTGAAACTGGTTGTATAGGTGGAATATTTTACTGATCTGAGGCCTGGAGACACCAGATCAAAGCTTCCACTCTGAAACATGTCTTTCATTGTGATTTATTGCAGCAGTTAAAGGTGGGGGTTTTTCTCACACTATCTGATCCTGTCTGATACTCACACATTACTGGTTGGGCATATCTGCATCATTTCCTTGCTTTACAACATCAGGTTTTAACGAACTAGCAAATTTACCCCTAACCAATGGCTTTGATTAGTTTTTCAGTTACACAGACACTATCTGGTCATCAAGTTGTTGGATTAAATATATTGATGTTTCGCTGCTGTTTTGTTATGGACACATAAAATGTCTGTTGTTGGTGATCAAGACCATAGATTTGACTCAAATGTTGTGTAGCCTGTCCTCAGTTATTTATCTTCATGAAAGAGTTACGGCTTAATAGGTGATTTACAACCATAAATATATAGAAGCAACATTGTAACTGGTCCTGTGGTCTGCATCCCTGTGTGAACATCCCCTATATCCTACATCTGATGTTCTTCTTTGTTCCTATCATGATTACTTCAACCACTAGAGGGCAAGAAATTCCACTTTTTACGAGTCTGAAGCATAATTATGCCCCTGCTCAGAACACAGCATAAAACAGCTGCAATTAAATTATTATCTGAGTGAAATCATCATTTATTTATTCTTAATTTTTGCAGTAGAAAATCTGTTAATTTTTGTGTGGTAAGATTTAAATAAATCCAATATTTATACCCTGAATGGCTCAACGGGACAGAATGAGGGTGAAATATCTCAAAACATTCTACATGTTGTTTGGATATCAGACACGGTCTTTTTTACACTTCTTATATTTCATATCTGCATTGAATAAGAGGTAAGATAATGCAGTGTCGAAACATTTACATTAATCTTTATCACAGAGGTTTGTGAGGAGCAAGTCAGAGGGATGAGGAGCTGTTTCCCTGCATGATTCTTTTTCTTTTCATTTTCGAGTGAAAGTAGGTAGATGTTCACATTTTGAGTGAGATAATAAAACTGTAACAATTACGACCATCCATCCTCTATATCACTTCATCCTACAAAAGATGCTTCTGGAGCTGATCCCAGCTCACGCAAACACTCAATTTTAGTCTCCGATTAAGTTCAATATCATATTTTTTGGGCTGTTTGAAGAAAGAAAGACAATGCAAAGTTCACACAGAAAGTTCGATCTGGACTCAAACTGGGAACACTACTATGCAGCCAACGTTTGACTCATATTAAAAGCGTCAAACACACAAACTGGAAGAGTTCTACTTTTTATTGCCTCCCCACTGCTGTTGGAAAAATATATCATAAAGTGAAACAAAGAGTGTCCAGAATTCAACCAAAAGTTTGTACTCAGCATGAGACAAAGTATTGTGGGTAATAACCGAGAACATCCTCCCACACTTAACTCCTTTTCTATTTATGAAGTTTAGACTGCGATGTGTCCTCATTATTTCTCTATGTAGGACAAGTTGAACAGGTTAAAATCACACAGACATTTGTCCTCGGTGAGTTTTTTCACTGGACTACTGATTTATTTCTCTTTCCTTGGCTGTGTGTCTGTGTCACGGCCAACTGCATTCACTGACACACGGCCTCCAGCCGCCGAGCCTGAATAGAGAGACTGGGAGGGCCATGTGACATGTTCAGTGACCGTTTCTGACGAGGCGCTAATGATCGACTGGCACGCAAGCAGGTCATTAGCCAGTCGGACGAATTAGCAGGTTGCATGCAAAGGTCTTGGGATCAGGCCAGACCACAAAATAGTTGAGTCATTTTCATTCTTCCTCTCCCTGCCCTGAGAGGGAAGTGCGAATGCAGATAATCTCATTAGTAAAACATAACTTTTGTAAAAGAGCTTTGCGGTAACCCTTGGCGTCATTGGAATCCCTCCGCCCCCCCTCCCCCCCACAAAAAAAAAAAAAAACAAAAAACAAAAAACAAATGTTATTAGTTTTGTCATCCCGCTGAGAAGATCTTATCTACTGGTTCTGTCGAGTTTTATCTGGGTACTTTGTGAGTTTTGCCTTGAGTGTAAAGGTCCCGGGATAACCTCTGACCTGACCCCAGTATGAAGGATGGAAGCTGCACGACCCCGGAGGTGCCGCACTCGGCTTTCACATCTCAGAATCTGTGAGATTCAAAACACAAAAATGCTGATCAGCACTGTCATCTGAATCCATTAATCGACAAAACTTTTCCTTTTTAGTCCCAAC